>JBAMBP010002681.1:0-109535 GCA_037044515.1 Phortica magna
TACGTATTGCTGCAAATGCTGTGAAACAAAGTAAATCGCAAATGCAGCAGGCAGCAGGCAGAGACATACAGGTTCATTTGAAATGCTTTACATACATGCATAGCATGCATACATACATATATAAATAGAAAGAAACATGTGTATATGTGTATCACTATCGGGCACACTTTAGTGACTCTCAGTGTCACTGAATCTTTAATTGGCATTCGTGATTTCACTTTGGTTTTTATTATTTATTGGATTTACCAAAAGTGTTTGCTTTTACTAATATTTATTATTTATTACTTTTACTCTTGATTTTTTTGTAGCCTTTGTTGTTTGTTTACTGTTTGCTGTTTGTTGCATTGCTCGCTCAGAAATGAATTTGCTCATCAAAAATATACGAGGCTCTGTTTCTTACGCTTGACTGAGTGTGCGTCGCTGCCGCTGTCGTTGTTGTTGTCGTTGTTGTTGTCGCTGTTGTTGTTATGGTTGACGCTTTGACAATTTCGCCGATAAGCTCTGCTTTGTGCTACAAAAAAAGTACTTCTTTAAAATTCACAAACTCAGTTCGCTTTTAAATGTGCTTGGACCTACATGGCGATTTTGTTTAGTTTAGTTTGGTTTGGTTTTTTTTCTTTTAAATAAGTGAAATTCAATACAACTTAACACAAATCACTGTGTTAATAAAAAAGAATCTTACTGGTAAAAGCTGTTCTGAAAATTCGGGTTTATTAGTCAAAAAATGGTAGTGTTTCGATCGTGATAAGATATGATGATTTATTAAACAATGTTCTGATTTGTTAATTCAACTACATAAAACACATAAGTAATGCTATAAATATTTATTCTTGCATATATTGACTTGCTCCTATATAAAGTATATAGGGTCATGACTCAATGGGGAATTACTTTAAAGTCGAATCGATAAAGCGTTTTTTCTTTACGCATATTTTTTGCATTAGTATGTATACATATGTATGTACGTATATACTTTATGCAAAAATGAAGAACATATCAAACAAAAGAAAGCAGCAATGAAAGTCATTTGCATAGAGACAGACGGACATGTCTTCATCGATACACCTTAAATACACATTTATATTCATCATAAGTGCTTGAAATTTTTACAGACTTCTTATATGAGCGCGTTCAAAGGAATGGTTCCGATATGCCACCTAACCAAAATCCTAATTTTCTTAATCAGAATATGGCAAATACCGTTGGGGAGGGCAAACCATACAATTTCCAGTTCAGAATTTGTTTTGAATCAAATGAATTATAAAAAAAAACATATATTTTCAAGAAAAAAAACTTTGTTTTTTTTTTTATAATAATTTTTGATAGTTTATAACAATAATAACATCAATTCTAGATTGTTAAGAGAAAACTTGGCATGTATTAAATCCGAATTGCGATAAGAAAGAAGAATTTTGTGAAAATGCCTTCTTGTTTGGTATTTATTACCATTTCGCTACTTCTAGCGACGTACGTAGGCGCTGCTGACACGGATGAGGGGTAAGTACAAACTAGAACTCGTTTTAATACTCTTATGTGACAAAGCGCAACGCGATACACACAGAGCAGTCTAGAGTTCGCAAAGAGCGGCCAAGTTTGAACTGCCGTATGTAGACCGTGGTCGCGTGCAACATAAGTCGATTTATTGTTAAACGGTCATACGTGATTTATGCTTTCAGCTACGAGACGAATAAATGGATTTGTACATCAGCGGACTTATGTCTCTTGGATAGCAAGGGGCCCGCCGTTGCAGACTCAAAGTTATTTGAGAGTCAGAGTGACTGTCGTTTGTCGTGTGGCAAATATGGTGCCATCTGGCCAATGCCCACCGGTGAGTGCAGTATCGGTCACGAGCGTGTGAACTTTAACCCCTGGATGGTGCGCTTCAATGTCGTGGCACGCGATCCAGCAACATCGCAATTTCTGCGCGAGACAAATCGCATCTTCGTGAGCAACATACTGAAGGAGTGCACGCGTAATTGCTCGCTGGATGGCAGCAAGGAGATACTTGTGAAGGCAACTGTTACATCAAATTCAAGCCTTTCGCTTGACTGGTCTACAGATGAGAGTTACATGTTGGTTGTGCGCACAACAGGTAAGTGGTTGCTGTCTTGCAGTCTTGCGGTATAACTGTTAGCGACAATGTTTATTCAACAGGTGTGGCGACGTTTGTCGACATCAGAGCACCGACTGTCTACGGTGCCCGGCACGCCTTCGAGACGTTGAGTAATCTCATAACGGGCAGTCAGAACAGCGGCTTGCTGCTCGTGAGCGCAGCGCGTGTGCACGATCGACCGGCTTTTCCGCATCGTGGCGTTTTATTGGATACGTCACGTAATTTCATGCCGCTACGTTACATACGCAACACTGTGGACGCAATGGCGGCATCTAAACTCAATGTACTGCATTGGCATGCCGTCGATACGCATAGCTTTCCGTTGGAAATCACCCGTGTGCCTGAGATGCATCGGTAAGCGTACGGCAAATAACTTATCTCTTTCATTTTGTCCATACAATTTTGTTTGTTGTATTGGCAGTTTTGGTGCCTACTCACCTACACAGATATATTCGCGTTCCGATACACAGAATCTAATCAAGTATGCGCGTTTGCGCGGCATTCGCGTACTCATTGAGATCGATGGGCCTTCACACGCCGGCAACGGCTGGCAGTGGGGACCGGCAGCTGGCCTGGGCAATATGTCGGTTTGCATTAATCGCTCACCCTGGCGTTCATACTGCGTACAGCCGCCTTGCGGTCAACTGAATCCGATCAACGATCATATGTATGCCATTATGAAGGAAATCTACGCAGATGTTGCCGAAGTTGGTGCGCCGGAGGAGACGATACACATGGGCGGTGACGAAGTTTATATACCGTGTTGGAATCGTACGGAAGAAATAACACGGCGTATGCTTGATACTGGCTATGATTTGTCGATGCAGAGTTTTTACAAACTATGGTCACAGTTTCATGCACGTAATCTTGATTCCTGGGATGCCGTTAACCAGAATCAATATCCAAGTGTGTCCGAACCAAAGCCGGTAATTGTCTGGTCTAGCCATTTGACTGATCCCGACATCATCGAGGAATATTTGGATAAGGAACGTTTTATCATACAGACGTGGGTTGACTCAGCGGACGCGCTTAATCGTGATTTGCTCAGTCGTGGCTATCGTTTGATTATTTCCACAAAGGATGCTTGGTACTTGGATCACGGCTTTTGGGGACGCACATCGTACTACAACTGGGCAAAAGTTTATAACAATCCAATGGTAGCTGACAAAACCAATCAAGTCTTGGGCGGCGAAGTGTGCATGTGGAGTGAGTTTGTGGATCAGAATTCCGTAGGTTAGTAAAATAAACCAAACAAATTAAGATTATGTGTTGCTGATGATAAATAATGCTCCTTAATTGTCGACAGAACCACGTATCTGGCCACGTGCTGGCGCTGCAGCCGAGCGTCTATGGTCGAATCCGAAGTCTTCATCGCTGTTGGCACAGACGCGTTTCTATCGCTACCGCGATCGTCTGATTGCACGCGGCATAAAACCCGACGCTGTTGTGCCACGTTGGTGCGTGCTGAACGAAGGTCAATGCCCTTAAGGGCCGACGACACCACACAATGGATATATTTTTTATTTTAAACATTTCTAAGCTTATAAAGCTTAAAACATTGATTTGATCGTCATTAATAACAAGGCGTTTGGACGACTCTCCTCACGAAACGGTAGTAGTAGTTTACGCCCTTTTAGAACTTACATACATTTATTGCTCTATATGTTTGTATGTATAAGCATAAACATTATTTGATTAATAAAAGCAAATATAAACCACTAAGGGCGGTATAATCGACAAAAAACTGCAGTCAATTATTAACGACTGGTTTAGAGTTTTACCACGCCCATTTTCCAATCCAACTAATTTAATTTCTATTTAATATCACATGCATATACCTAAACCCATCGAGAGAAGGCGAGAGGGTCTAAATTTCCAGAGAGAACCTTACATAATTTATGGTCATATAATTGAAGGACAAAATAGGGTGTTGGCATATATAGTTATTCTAGGTTATCTGTTTTCCGAACTTGCGACTATTTTGCCAAGTAACAGCCAATTGCATCGAACGCTCTGATAACTTAAAAAAATATCGATAACACGATGATTAATTGTTGGCCCTTATTTTAAACATATGACAAATACGACGAATGCGAATGTTTTATAGCATATGACGCTTGCGTATTTTAGTACGTTTTTTCCGGAGTCAGGTTGGCCAGCCCATGCGCACAATAATTTGAAAATAGCACGTGTGTTAAATTCAACACAAAATTAAACAATGTCGGCAATTAGGAAAAAACGTATGTCCAAGAAAACAAAGCGGGCATGGCGAAAAACAGATATTAATGATGTCGAGGATTTTCTCGAAGAACAGCGTCAGGAAGAACGTATTGGGTAAGTACTTCTATTTTACCAAAAGTCTGTAAAACAACGTTCACTTTCAAATTCGTATTTATTGCAGTACCTTCTCCGAAAAGCCGGACGAGGAGTTGTTCATTGTGGACGCGACGCTGACAAAGGACAAACCAAGTTTACTAACTGAAAAACAGAAAAGAAAATTATGTGCTCGAACACAAAAATTCCGGTCACACCAACCTTTGGAAAACACTTCCAAAGTACAAGATCCTATTGTTAAGCGGTAAGTTATTATATATTGACTGACTAACTCATATTGTTTAACTTTTTCTTGGTTCAACAAATAGTAATATCGTAAGGCAAAAGAAAAATGGCCGTAACATTGAAGAGGAGGTGCGCAATCCTACCAGACCGCGGCACTTCACGGCAAACAAAGATCGTGGCTTGTACTATCAAAAGCTTGATGCACGTTCGGAAAAGCCAAATGGAGAAATTAATACCGCCAAAGACATATGGCAAGAGGAAGATTTTCAGGAACAAATACCTCATTTGAAAGATGAAAAGGGTTGGATTAGTAGGAATCTTGCGCTCCATGTGGTAGGCAATATTGGAAAAAAGGTTGTAAAGCTACACGACAGTCTGCGGCATAAAACAACGAAAGCCATGTAAGTATGGACTAACATATCTGGTAGTATTATTTTATAACGTATGTGTCTTTCTAGCAAATTTGAATTACCTCATCCGGGTATGAGCTATAATCCGTCCTTAGAAGCACATCAAGACCTTATTGCCAATGTTTTAAACCGTGAAGAGAAAATAATCAAAGAAAACAAACATCTAAAGCGCGTGACCACAGATATGTTCTCCAAAGTGACACCGGAGGAGCGCGATAGGCGGCGTCTGGTAGAAATGTCCAGTGAGCACGACAAGAAAACTGAAGACAATGAGGACAACGATGAAGACAAGAGCAGTACAATCAGTGAAGATGATACAGAATACAGAAGTATCAATCCGCCAGTGGAAAACAAGAAGAAAAGTAAACAGGCACGCCGAAAGGAATTAAAACAGAAAGAGCTGCAAAAGCGACAGGAAACGAAAAAGGCGCTCAAAAAACAAATTGCAGATTTGAATAAGTAAAATCCATAATTTTAACAACTTGTCGGCACATTATTAATCATTTTCTTTCTTAGGATCAAGTCGATTAAGGCTGAAGTAATTGAGGAAGCGGAGGAACTTAATCAGCTTAAGAAGCATCGGAAGAAAATGTCCGAACAAAAGAAATATGAACCGAAGGTTTTAGGACGCAATAAATTCGTGGAACCGGATGTCGATGTAAATATGCCGGAGGATATTGCTGGCAATTTGCGCAACGTCAAAATAGAATCAAACCTTATCACAGATCGATTCAAGAACTTGCAAAAACGTAACATTCTGCCCGTTACTGTTGCGGTTAACCGAAAGAAGTCGAAGGTCAAACGTTTTTTGCGAAACTCCCACAAAGAAGGCGGCGTGTCATATCAGATGCTAAGGGATCAACGCAATGCAGCAAAAAAAGTTGTATAAGAATTTGATAGTTTTTTTTTTTATCTTATGCGCGCGTAAACTATAAGTTTTCAAAAAATAAAATATATATATAAAAATAATTCCGGTTCAATGTCTGTTAAGCTGATTGTCTGCAAATGCTGCAGTCAGTACATTATCTAAATTAGAGTCTGATTTGGGTTTATGCGACAGAAGGCAAGGAGCCTGACATGTTTCACCACACATTAAAATAACAGCTAAAACGCTTGCATTAAAATTTTGTATAAATTTATTTCTTTAAATCTAAGCTCGTGTCAACATTAGTCAAAAAAAAAAATATGCCTAAATAAGTGAGTTTTTGCCCATCCTTTGTTTTCGATCCAACTTCTGTTTCTTTTTCTTGGGCCGATCTTCAGCAAGTATATCTTTCATATTTAGTGGCTCATCTAGACGCTTAATGCCGCTGTAGAAAGAAATTGTTTAGTATAACTTACGACACAACAATAACATTGATATAAACATACCTCTTAACCGATATAAGTTTGGACTTTTCAGCACCGTCAGTGGACAATGCCTGTGACCAGTTTTCATCAGAGCCCTTAATTGCAAAGTCTTTAAGGTTCTCCATTTTCAGAAGTTTCAACTCCTGTTTCTGTTTTTTGGTCAATTGGTTTGCTGTTTCCTCCAATTCTTGGTTAAGTGATAGCGAGATTGGTTCCAATTCCTCACCACGACTTAATTTAGTTTCGTCTGGCATCGAGCTCTCTACATGATTCTCTAGGGCTTGTTGGAAGCATTTGCTAAATTTCTTTACCATGTCATAAAACTTGGCCAATATCTGATTCCCAGGCATGCTCAGCTCGGCAGCAATGGCATCGACGGTCTTGCCTTGTACACCAATGGCAAGTAAAATTGCCTGCTGCAAAGCATCTATTTGTATGCCATCGATTTTGTCTTGGAAATAAAGGTAACTAATGTCGGTAACGAGGTCAATTATGAGTCGAAATTCAACGAGATTCCTCGAATACGACTCAAGTCGTACAAAATCATGCGGCAGAAAATACACGTCCAAAGTTTGCTTGTCTAGCGTTTTCGGAGGAGTTTTAATGCACTTATTGTGCAATAGAGAAAGTCCCAAACTAGTGTTAAATTCACGGAAACTTTTACCAAGTAATTTGGTAACGCGTCGCCGGAAATCCGTGAAATACAAATTTAACCAATTTGTGTCACACTTCTCGTTGTTATGAAGTGTGTGCAACATTATGCAGGAGTATTCGCCCGTCAAATCGTTCGCCTTTTGGCTCAAGTAGACAGGTACAAAGCCAGCATTTTTCCAGAACTTCAGCAAGTCTAGCGTAAGACCATAGGATGTGCCCAGATAGTCAACAGCCTCCGGTGGACGCTCTGACAACCTCTTGAGCAAAGTTGGTATCTTTTGCCGTGGACGTATCTGCTCTTTCAGCAAACCTAAGTCCTCTTCTTCGACCTCCCTAAAGCCTATAAAGAATGTGCTTATTAATATGTAAAATAAACTGTTAAAATAAATCTTACTATTTGTTAACTCATCTGCTGTGGACGGGTTTTCGCTTAAATTTGTGAATTGACCACCATAATAGTTCTTTAGCAGTGCGATTGCGCGTTTGCCGTAACCCATGCGTTGATAATTGGGATGCGTTGCTATGCGCACAATACGCACACCAGTCATCTTGGGAAAATCGCGATCGCCATATTGCTCCGATATATTCCACGGTATAAGATCGCCACTTGCCTTCTTACCACGTCCGAGCGAATCACTTATCGTTTTTGCAGAAATTTCACCCTCCAAAGCTACTTGTATAACAGCTAGAATTTCCGGCAACTGATCCTTGCGTTGTATCGGGCCCAAAAGACAGAAGAGGTGATGGGCGGGAGCATCACTCATCATCTGTAGATCGTTTGGGCTATTCTTGTAATGTGAAGACACATAGATAGAAACAATGCGATGCAGAAACGATTCAGCCGCCTTGTGGTAAGAGAAGAGCGCATCACGGTCGACGTAGTATAATTCACAAGCGTCGGGAGTGGGACAACCGGAACTGACTGAAGCAACACTTGTGGCGTCCAAACAGAGTAGGTTCACTAGCCACTTCTCGATGTCGTCGCCATCTTTGTATCGTATGGATTCATACAGTTGAATCTAAAAATAAATTATTTCCATAAATTATTATTCATGTGGACAATTAATAATATTTATATACTAACCGGTGGTGGTGCGTTGTTTTCCTTTTGAATTTGCGATATTAATTTTAAGCTAAGTGAACGACCTGTGCCCTCGTAACCATTGATAGTCGAAGCCATGAATATCAAATAAGGTCCCATCATCTTCTTAACTAGCGGAAGTGGTATGGCAGCGGCTTCGTCGATAAGTAACAGATCCGCTGCGTTCAGTAAATGTGTATCATTTGGCGCAATATACTGTATAGTTTGACGGCTGGTCCGCGTAATATTGATGCGTATAATGGCTTTTTTGTAGTCCGGATTTGTGGAACGTATTATTGTGTAGTCCGAATGCTCTTGGTAGTCGAGTGCATCAAAGCCTTTTAACACAAACTCGAACAGAGTAATCAAGTTTTCAGGATGTGGCGAAGTGACATACATGTTAACATAACCGAATGAAGTTGCGGCCGCTATGGCGAGACCCATGGCAGCAGATTTACCGCGACCACGTGCAGCCGTTAAAGAAGTTGGTGGCCTGAAAGAGAAAGAAGATGTTACAAACAAGAATCTAGTTTAACACGAGAAATTTACTTCAGCTGTTTCTCTGCTAGTGCTTCTATGAATTGTGCCACAGCTCTCGCTTGGTCATACGTTTGGCACAGATTGACTAACTGTCCAGCAGGCGGTGAATCAACTAAGCTCTCCTTCAAATTGCGTAAAGCTTCAGCGTTCTCAGTTTTTTCAAAAGATCCTGGCTGCATAAAGGTACCCGATTAGATTAAATGGAAGCGACGGAAAAATATTTATAATTTAGCTGTAGCCACTTACATTAACTGGTTCTACGTTAATCGTTTTTGAGCTGAGTGGCAGCACAGTCAGGTCATCATTTACCACCAAGCAACGTTTGCAGTCAGCTAATGAGAGAATAAGACGTTCATTGAAACGACATGTAACTGTTGAATGTGCCTCTGTTCGAAAGCGTTTGTGCACGTCCATGCTCATTGTATAGAGCTGCTTCAGTGATTGCAATGTCTTTAATAAGAGTATAATGAGTCCGCCGCCTTCAACAGTTTCCACTGTACGCGCTAGGAGATTGGGCGTTAACGCCTCGAAGTCCTGAAGCACGCAGACACCGTAAGTTCTACCGAGTACAGCATGTGTCTCCGAGTAGTAACGGCCATGTATCGTAGTAGCTACCCTAAACGCATCAAAGACGTCTGTCTCATTCACGTCTATTTTTCCTGCTGCAATTTTCTTAGCACGTTTCTTTCCATGATTTGATATTGCCTCGTCCTTGTTTTTATAACACCATAATACAGTTGGACGTGCTTTTACTGTGGACTTTGTTAGAATATCGTACAAGATGGGCACCTAAAAGAAAATTTCCAAATTGTTATCTTAATGCCGCCAAAAAATTATATATGATTTACTGACCTGATCACGAGCTTTGTCTCCAATTACTATGAACATAGTACGGTGGCCCAATTTGACGCCATTTTCAATCATCACACGAATGCGATTGTCAATCTTCTTTTTAACCATGATTAAAGCAAAATATGTACAATACAACGTACAAGATAAACAATTCAAACTTTTAAGTTACACGTGCGGAAGATGAGCACTCTTCTTCTTCTTCCATTTTTTAGACGCAACTGCGTTATTTTTGAAGCACAAGTGTCCCTTTTCAGTGACACCGTGTCGACGAAAATTCTGTAGCAATGAGCTAGTAAAAAATATTTTTTATTATATTTACTATTGTGAATGCCCATTTTGTTTTGAAATAAAGCAGTAACGGATAAAGTGAAACATATCGTTCGTTGCCTAGAAGATTGTATTAAAATCCAAAAAATACTATTTTAAAACATATTTTTAATTTTGTATTATCTTGTAAGCTCTCCACTTGAGAAGAGAAAGATTTGTTCTATACACAACAAGATCTATGAAAAACGGAAACGTTAAACGTATTTTTTTTAAATCGCTGATGAAGAAGAAGAAACCATCCCGTTTGAAATGCACCATAATAAGTACGCGCTTGTCTACAAGGAATACACCGTGACATAGACCAAAATAGCTATGAATTCATAGCTAGCAGCATGTTCAAATCGACAGTTACATTTCGGGCCAACTTGTTCAAAATAACAAACCGCAATTTTTATATATATTTTTTAAAAGAGTGGTTGTACTTTTGCATGAATTAATTTGTAAGACAATGTATGTTTTCTTGTCATCTTACTTAACATAAGCCAGTGCATTGCCAATTTTGCTCCCTATTTCTACGTTTGTAATGATTACTCACATGTTATAAGCAATCACACATATAACTTTTGCATCAAAATGCAGTTTTTGGGTCTTTGACTTGGATGAATCAATTGTATGACAATAATGTCGTCCACAAACTATTTTGATAAAAAAAAATTGGTATGGCATGGTTATGTTGTCGGCACAAGTGTTGGTTGGCAAACACTCGTCGGGGTTAATAGGTTGGTCAGAGGTGTAAATGGTGTCCAGAATAGGTTTTAATACTCTACATTGGAGGATGCCCTCTGAGATGTCATATAGGTGGAAAACAACTTAATTGTACCGAATGTAGAAAGTTGTGTAAGGTACGTTCTTCATATTGTTGACCAGAGTGCCAGACATGATCAAACGCCTGTCTAATGTTTACCTGCTTAAAACTATCCTTATGCATATATATTAAGCCCTTAGCTAAGAGGACGGCTCGTTGGTTTAGATAAACAAGAAACTAGCTTATTTACATGTAAGAGGTTTGCCAGCCCCGTTACCCTCAATGATGGACAGACGAATTTCATATAATTCCACTGTAACTTACGGTTTGGTTGATGTAATGAACAGAGTTTTCTAGCATTAAGAAAACTACCCACAAAAAGTTCATAAATCAAAATTTCTAAAATCGATCGGCACAGATTCTATACAAATAGCGTTTGATCCTGAAAACGATACCGTTGTCAAGCGAAATGACTTGACATCGACCAACGACCAACGGCCATCGGCATGTGTGCTCTTTCATCTATGCTCGAATTTCCTACCCTAGTGTGAAAAACTTTTCTACTCAGGCGATTTACAAAACTTCATGACAAAATTTGACAGCACGGCGTGAAGTGCCCTATAAATGTTATACTTACATATATAAAAAAAAAAAAAAGAGTAAACCAAAAATGAAAAACTTTTAATACCAAATCATTAATATTAACAAGATAAGTTAAGAAGAGTAACAAAACCAAAGTGTAGTGAAGTGAAATGACTGTTGCCACAAATTAACCACATAAAGTTTTGCTAGCAAACTTCGTTCGACAATCATAAACCTTCAACTGTGAAATGAGTGGTTGGCAAGTCGGCGCACATACAAACTCACACACACACACACACACACACACGCTCGTAGCTTGTAGCGATTCAGCATCAGTGATAATTCATTAATAATTCAGTTGACCATAAGACATTTTTGGCGCCTCACAGGTCACACGCACACACACACACACACACACATTGTTGCTGAAATGTGTGTGTCGCACGGCAGGATAACAAATTCGACAATAAACGCCAAATGGCAAAATACCAACAAACAGCGACGGTGATAAAGCTCAAAAATAGCAAATGCACCAATTTTACTTTCTTTTATCAACCAGTTTGTTAACCCACCCTCAAACAAAGCCTAGCGGCAGGAGATGAAACAGTTAGCATAACATCTGGGCCGAAAAAAACACACACACACACACACACACGTACGCGGGCGAGACAACACAAGGCGAACGAACACAACGAAAAATAACAATAATAATTATAATAATCATTTTATAAACATAATAATTTTTGGGCACATCAACACACGACTTCGTCATTGGGTCAGGACACAAAAGGTGTGGCGCAGCATACAACAGCTTTACAACAAAAAGAAACAGTATGATTCCGTGCTGTCAACAGCGTCAAGGGCTGTCTGGTCTGTGCAGGTCTGCTGTGTTGGGTTATTGGGTTGTTGTTGTCAAAGACGGTGGCAACCCGGCAACGCACACTGTGCACTGTGCAAATAGTCTATTCAAATGGTGCACCACTGGTGTTTTCCTCTTTTTTTTTTGTACATTTTGCAGCAGGTTCTTTTGTTGTTGCTTCAGGCTGGGCATGGTTTTTTTTTGTTGGTTGTTTTGAAACAGTTGCGAAAAATTACAATTCAACAAACTATAAAAAAAAGGAGAAAAAAAAAAGATTGATCATCAATACGGGGGTGTTTGTGGTCATTCATTCTGTTTCTTGGTGCACACATTCCCCCTGGTCGTAGCAGCTTCTCGGCAGAAGGCCCAACGCGCGCTGTTTCGCAGGGATGGGCAATAACGGAGGACAACGTCGGCATTGACGTCAACATTGGCATCACCAGCGTCGACACGACACGATACGACACGACAGATGTGTTTCTCATTCGATTTTTAATATGCGGCCAATCTAACTGTAATTGGTTTGTTATTGTGTGCCCCTTTGATGCAGAAAACGGGGATGTTCAACACTAAATGTCGATGGGTAAACGCGGTAAAGCGCAGCAACTTAAAGCTATCATCGTTCTTGCAACAGTCATCTTCTGGTTCTGCCACCGCCTACAGTTACTGGCATTGCCATTGCCATTGCCTCACACTCAAACGCACACCTTACCCATCGTTTTGCTTTGTTGTTGTTGCTTTGTTGTTTTTTGTTGGTTGCTGTTTGTTGTTATTGTTGCTGTCGCTGTGTTGTGTCTTACATTGTATTGTGCGTAAAATCTCCAGAGACTTTTCGCTTGGATATCCTTTCGTTGTATCTTTTTTAAGGTTGTGCGCACAAAGGAGGGTTTACCGTAGCCCGCCTGCTGAGGTATACTTCAATCGATTATTATTATTGTTGTTGTAATTGCTATTGTTTCACTTCAAACTTTATTGTTCTTGTCAAATTGTTCAAAACACACAAAAAACAAAAAAAAAAAAAACAATTCTTTGTTCACACATACTGACAGACCGACCGGACCTTATGTTTCTATTTTTAAGCACTCGCCACCATAGCAATAAGCTCTGTGCTTTTGTTCATCGTGGTTGTATTATGGCTTGTGCAATTTTACGTCTGCTCCTACAAGTAATATGCTAACACTTAAGACGCTTCAATAGCAACAAATAGTTTTTTCGATTTTAAACGCAAATTCATATTAAGCAGATTCGCGCTTAATAATAAAAAAAACATAATAAGTCTTAGTTTGTTTTTTTTCTGTTTTTTTTTTAGCGCTTCAGGCATATATTATATATTAGTCGTTGAAATCTTGTGCATATTATCGTTGTAATATTATACACTATGAAGCACATAAAATAAACACAAAAACAGCAACAGAAATAATCACAGTAGCAACACTGACAAGAACAGCAAGAGCAAGAGCAAAGGCAAAATCATTTCAAGTCACGCAGCCGTGTTACACCGAATGATGCTGTAATGCTGTGATTCGTTCTTATCTTTCCGGTAAATGTGTCTGTAGGCAGCCATTTTCATTTCGATGAATATCTACAATTTTGCAGCGGCGGCCGTAGTCATTGTCATCATGAACATAATCGTCAGCAATATTCTCAGCCAACAACAACAACAACAACGACAGCAACGTGAACGTGAACGACAACGACAAGCAGCAGCAGTAGAAGAAGAAGAGCTGTAAGGCTTTTGACGATGACGATGACAACGTCGGCCGATGCCTCTTCACTGAACCGAACTTCGACTGAAGTTAAGAACATGAAACTATGTATTTTGGTTATGCAAAAAATCACATCATGTTATGGCGGCCGTTTGTAAGGCTGTATGGATAAATAAGCAAATGGTTGGCAGGACAGCAAAGAAAAATTGAGCTCTGCCGAGAAGTACTCTGTGCGTTTGTGTCTTGTGTGTGTGTGTCTATAACAAAGTCAAAAGTGGCATGTAATGTTTGGCCATGTCAAAAGTTCAATACTCTGCACACAGCACATATTATATATTACACTCTTTTAAAAAATCACCTGTACACAACTTGGTACGATTTCCGGACATTTGTTTAAATAGACTTTTCTCTGACTGTTTGGCACCTCTGTTACATAATGGTCGATTCGACTTCCTTTGGCTTTTTATGTTCACACGCGCTGCTTACGTCTAACTCAGCTTAACATGAGCCCAAAAGTTTGCCCTCGCCCATTACCATTTTGAAGTCTCAAGAGACTTAAGAATACCCTCATGACTTGCATATTTTTTAAGCTCCTTTTTTATTTTGTGCTCGGATAGTTTCAACACATCAGATTTAAAATCATTCTGGCGCGTGGAATCATCTTTTTTCAAGAGTCATCTAAAGAAATTCGGCGTTGATACATGTGCTATCTTCATACAACTAATATAAATCAAGTGTTTAATATCAGGCGATGAAGATATATGTTGTTCTAAGGTCTACTGATATGTACAATCGATAGAAGTCATGTTAAGTTTGCGTAGTCTAGTGAAATGTGTAAAAGGCCGGCGCCAAAAAGCTTCGTTGCTGTTGCTGTTGGTCTGGTCTGGTCTGTCACGTCAACATCATTTAAAAATTGGCAACAACGCAGTGCCATGTGTCACCGACAGCTGAACTGAAGTGTTTCTGTTTCGTCACTGGCGTTCTTATCATCTTTAATACTGCGCCGTCGTTCTGCCATTCAGTCAGCCAGTGAGCCAGCCAGTCAGCCAACTGTGATGTGCTCAGTCATCGAAACATTTTATTCAAACAAGCCACAAAAAGAAAAGTAAAAGAAAAATACAAAAACAAAAAAACAAACAACAAAAAGTGTACCAATACAGGTTGCCAGCCCACGGATTTACCTACCAGATTTTAAGGGTGAACTGAAACTGACGGTAAGCGATATACGAGCAAATTGGGACTGAGCTTAAACGAAGGAGCAAATGAACGAATATATATTCTCGGTAGTTGAGTTGAGTTTATGACTTTAGGCTGTGATTGGTGTGGCATGGTGTCTTAGGGGTGGGGTGGGCATAGGTTGGGTTGGGCTGGGCTGTGCTGTAGCATGGATACATGAGTGAGTGGGAGAAAATTTTTGACACTTTTGCAATGCGAGTTTTGTGATGTGCATCAGATAAAAATCAGGCATTTAAATAACGACAATGACAGCGACAACGACAGCGACGGGAACGAGTATGAGAACGACAACGTCAAGAACGAGAACTTCAAGCATTCGCTATCATCATCATTTTGACTTGACTATGTATCGTACGTATGTCTGTCTGTATGTATGTCTGTTTGTATGTCTGTGTGTGATCCAATCTAAAATTTACCTCACCGCGAAAATAAGAAAACAAGCCGGCAGGAAATGAATGTCATGTGGGTGATGATGATTTAACTCAACTCTATTCAGCACAACTTTCATTTCGTTTCATTCATTTTTGTCAGCCTCGTCGGTGTATTTATCATAAAATCAAAATAAGTTGACAACTCTGCATTTGGTAACAGCATAAGTATGGTAATTTCTTGCTAATTTTTTTTTTTTTCTCCAACACCCTATAGTCATTGCTACAAAAATGTATACAGCCTGCGCAAGCGTATGTAACATCGAAATAGAACAAGTTAGATAACGCGTGACAGGGAAATACCCTCCTGCAATGAGCCCATGAAATACACGTTGCCTATGGGCTATAAAATACCCTCTTTCTATGAAATAATCCCTTCAATGGTGACTCTCCTTATAAATTATATTGTAGCAATGCACTTATAAAATAACCTCTGCCACAGACTAGCCGCCTATAATGACGAACCTATGGGACTTTTCCTCGCAAGAAAGATTTATCTTAAATATTCCTAGGCGGCCGGCCGTACTTTTGGCATTTTTCTCTTTTGCGATCATTAAAAAATAACCAAAGAGTGGCAGCACCTTCAAATGTTCGCTGAGCTTCGCCTAATCACAAATTTCTTACGTTTGCAGTGTATATGACTGCCGGCAAAGCCGAACATGATGTGCTTCTTGTTTGTTACTTCGACTGCTTCTTTACTTTGTTGTTGTTACTTTTTATGGCATAGATAATCATAATTATTGTAATCCCATGACAGTAGTTTGCAGCGCTCAACGCAGAGGTTGACTCCGTTTGCATCGGTAGTGTTGTTGTTGGTCTTATTTGTTATTGCGATTTTCTGCCTCAGTGATTTGCGTTTTATGCTTATACACTTTACACAATGTGCTAAAGTTAAATTAAGTTTGTGCAAAGACACAAAACACATCGAACGAGATCCGTCCTGAGACCCCATCAAGCACATTTACAGGAGTCTCTCCCTCGCCCAGCTGTATGCTATATATATATTACAACGATCTGAACAAGTTCAATTATTATATTTGAGATTTTTGCAACAATTCGTGCTTTAAGTCTGGGCTTTCAAACAACCAGAAGAACTCATCTGTTAGAAAGCTCTAGTTCCGACATATAAGATATAACACAAGATATAAGAAACCCGTATCCATCACAGTGCTATGTTGAATATCTTAGAGACTGTTTGATTTCGGCGCTTTGACGCTTGGTTTCCTGCTATGAAATGTTTGCTCTTCTGATGGATGCTTTTGACTGAAGGATGGCAACAAACTAATCAACAAACGGTTTATATACTAGTACCTCCCACGATTTGACATTACCGTCGATGCTGCAGAACAGAAAGACAGACGGACAGAAAGAGGTAGAATGTATCTCTGTTGTATACCGAACGTTTATCGATTTGTTTTTCGTAAACTTTATGACAAAGTTATAATATAGTTTCGCAAGGACATGGAATAAGGACACACAAATTACAAATCAATCATGAGCCAAAACAAAAACATGCACATGCACATTCACGCCCTAAGACAACTATCGTCAATTACATTACTTTTAAGCGCACTTGAACGTGCATGTGTGTGTGTGTGGTGTGTGTTTGTGTTGTAAATGTTTCCTGTTTGTTGCCTTCACCGTTATGACTTTGAATTTGATTGCAATTTTGCGCCAAATGAAATCGTCGGATAATCATGTTAAAAAAGCCAAAACTGAAACTGAAGCGTTGATGCTAAAGATAAGAGCCAAAGCGCACAGCGCACAGCACAGCAGGCGGGCCCCCTTCAAAATCAGATCAACAGCATGTCTGTCTGTCCGTTTGTCAATCCGACGGTTTGCTCATACATGCATCTCTCTGGCTGTGTGTCTGTCTCTCTGGCTAGCTGGCTGTCTGTCAAGCCGTCTATCCGGCCATCCATCTGTCTGGTTGCTCCTGGCGCGATAAACAGTTGTGACCCGGGTCGTCGTCAGTCGTCGTCGGTCGTTTTGGTGTTGAGTTCGATTTGCCACCCTCGTAAGCTGAAAGCTTGCGTTTGAAAAGTGTCACACTGAAATGATTTTCAGAAATGGGCAAAAAACTCCCGCTGGGATCTAAGAGTTCTGCCGCCATTGCTACAAACTGTTGATGTCGTCACCGTTGTCGCATGGGAGTTTTGGATGTTTCCTTGTCTCGCGTCTCCTTGTTTCGTGCGCTTATCAGGGATATGTGCAACACTCCAGGGCATAAGTAACTTACATGCCCATCTGTGTGTGTATGTTTGTGTGTGTGTGCGTTTGCATATTTCACGGTCGAGAGGCTGCAAACCAATGCTGGGGGGTTGGTGTGCTCAACACGACTCGTACCGTCCCGTCCTCTGAACTCGGATCAACTCGTTGCGACTCGATTTATATTTATTTATATTTAGATTGCATTACTAAGCAAATTGCGGAAAAATTAGTGGCTGATTTTGGGATCATCTAATTATGCCTGCTTGGCTGGTTGGTTGGCCTGGTTGGGTAGTTGGGTGGGTGGTTCTGAGATCGTATAACGGAAACTGGGAATTTTATTGTTGTTGCCCTCCTCAGTTTGTTGTGTTGTGATTTTTTGTGCATATGTCGACATCAGTTGGTCTGGGCCTGGGCGAACTCACTTGTGGCCATCAGTTTCGCGAGGGCGGCTCAAAAAGTCAGTGACTCTGTTAGACCAAAAGAAGGGTTTCTCCACACTTCTATGCCTCAAGTTGTTGTTAGCGACACATGCGACTTCTTTAATTCAATGATCGATGCTTTTTTGTAACCTTGTGCTAGAAGGTATGAAGGTGATTGCAACAGACCTGAATTCGGCAAACAATTGGTAAGAAAGCGTAGTCTGGTACGCACGTCTGCAATGCCTGACTGGTTTTGTTTTAAGTCCGGGCTATACTCCTCAAAACCTTTATGAAATGCCAATGTGTACAAGACCTCTCAAGCGAATGAAGCTCATCCCGGCCAATAGAACATTTTTTCAGCCATGAAGTGCAAAGAGTGCGAAACTTCTGATGAAATCGTAGTATTCAAAAATGAATTAATATATTTGTTTAAATATATATAAACATACATACATATATGTATGTAGATTTGCATCTTGTGTGTCTCATGCGCCATCTACCGTTCGTTACGTGCACATAAACTAATGTACCCTTGTACCATAAATTAAATTACTGTAAAACTGAGCGAAACGCGTTGCACCGAACGCCGCCTGCCTCGTCGTCGTCTTCCTCGACGCCATGCACGATATTAACTTAATGTCATCAGACCGCAAACATCGACGCGGTCGATTTGACACTACAAATGAGTCGAAGACTAAATTTCGTTTAACAAACCTCATACAATTTTCACGTCGCTTTAATGCTTTGCTGAATGCTTCCTCATATGCAACATTATTCATTGCTAAATTATTTTTTTTTTTCTTTTTTTTTAAATTAAAAAAATAAATATTTATATATATTTGCTTAACGCTCAAACTAACATTTTGTTGCAAATCTTATAGCATGAAATGGATTGAATATATTACAGTTATGTCATATGAGACCAATGATTTGAAGATCTTTAGGATTTACTTTAACGGTTCAACGTGTCTTGTATAAGAAAGTGTCTTGTGCACCAACAAATATTGGAAACTATGTTCTTGTAATAAGGAAAATGGATTGTCGGAGAGTTCAAGGAAAAAAGGATATTTTAAATTCGAGCACTTTTTATAAGTTATTATTTGTTTTGGTATAAAAGGTTGACTAACAAGATAGTGTAATGATAACTAAAGCTTTCGTTTGGGCACACACACACACACACTTACACACACATACACACAAGTAGTCATTGACAGCGTTTGCTTTATGGCATATCCTGGCACAAAGTACCGTTGCGTGTTGCACGTTTTCATGTTTCGACATACGGTTTTTGTTTTTTTTCTTCTTCTGCTACTACTTTCAGTTGCAATACGAAATTTTGTTGCAGGGCACAAACAACAACAACGAACCATTCGACAATATTGCATGGGAAAAGTGACAGTGGAAAAGTTATTTTTTTTTTATCATTTATGGCAATAAACATTAAACAATTGCAATGCTTGTGTGTGGCGTGCGGTCTAGGAGGGGAAACGAGCGCCCCATGTATCATCAATGCAAGTGTGGTTGAAGGCGAACTTAAATGAATGACACAAAATTGCTTAGTTTGTTAAGCAAAAATATTTACGGTTGTCAGTTTGACACCTTTCACAGTATTATGAAACATTCAACAGAATGTTCACTTCACTTCATAGTTTCGTTTCGTTTTCATGCCCCAAATGGTCCGACATTCAACGCCTTCGCCTTCGCTCACACACTGTGCTGTCTGTGCCCATAAACTCTTGCCAGAATTTGACATAGTATATCATTGCCTTGCCATGGAATGTGGCTATTTTGCTGCCTGTGCATACCCTACAGCCATAAGGTAAAACATTCGGTTACATTTGCATGTTTGCACTTTAAATTTGCATTGTTTTAAGCAGTTTCATAGTTAAAAAAAGTGGTCAGCTGTAATCAGAAAAAAAAGCGGAAGTGGCATTACTGCATTTAACAGTGCGATCAACAGACAGACAGCAGAGCTTTTATTTGCCTGTAGAAGATGTTTTTGCAATGAAACAGCAACGGGAAGCGTAGTTAATGTAGCAATCATTGTCTGTCTGTCTGTCCGTGGCCCGTGTAAGGTATTGCAAAGTCGCATAGCTTTGATTGTAGTTATTTTAGATGTTTGTGCCTTTGGCCGACGTCCGTTGTTCATCTGTCTGACCACCTTGTGACGTTTGTAGTTTGTCCTTTCAACTGTTTGCAATGTGTCTGAGTGTGTGTCTGAGTGTGTGTGCGTGTGTGTGTGCGAGTATAAGTGCCATCAAAGAGATTTGGCAATTTGACACGCGTTGCTTTTTGCGGCTTGCACATTCGTATACGAATTCACACTCATCCGCCTTCGCCTAACTTGCATTGACAGACGGACAGAATGACAGACAGACCTGAACTTTTTGGATGAATAGCGTGCGTAAGGCATGTGTGTTTGTGTGTGTGCTTGAGTGATTGAGCGAGTGACCAAGTCATTGGCAGTTGGGCGGCGGTCGGCGGGCTTTCGCATGAAGCGTGTTACGTGATTGACAATATTTCTAATCCTCTTTATTTTTTTTTGGGGATTTTTTTTTTCCTTTTTTATCCGCCAGCAAACGGAAAAGGTTAAGAACATGTGAGGGCGTATGTATAACCCATGTATTTGTTTTTTTCATCAAATTTCCGCTTGGCAGTAAAAAGTCCTTGACAAGTCATTTAATAATACCTCATTAAATGATCAAATTAACTCAAAATGAAGCACAATTTTATAGCGCCAGTTAAATGCGCCGTTATTTTGACCTTTCGGTTAGACAACCAGAGTGACATGTTTGTTCATGCTCGCCAACTTTTACGCTATTATTGATTTGAAGTCATTAAAGAAAATAATGGGCAAGAAAATCAAACGAACAATTTTGATTTCAGATTTCTTTTTCATTTTATTAGTAGATTTTCATTTATATATATACATATAAATAACATACGTACATATATATGTATATATATATATATATATATACATATATATACATACATCTTTTAGTTGTTGTGTTATCGTATGTTTACAATTAAATAATATCATTTATATGTGTCTCGTGTTCCTTCATTTTCGTCCTTCTTTTATTTATCGATTTCCAACTTGAATTTCATTTCTTCATCATTTCTTTTCATTATGTTTTCTTTTGTTTTTTGTTTCTTTGTTGTTTTTGTTTTTGTTTTATAAGGAAATTAATGAATAAACTTATACAATGTTCTAACACTGAATATTTTTATATATATATTACAACTATTCAATGCTTCCGTTTTATTTATTTACTTGATTTAATTTGCATTTTCATTAACATCATTTAACTAATGTTTTGTTTTTGTTTTTTTTGTTTTCTTTATTTTTATGCTTTTAATTTTTTTTTTCTTCTTTTTTTTTAGTTTTAGTTTTGTTCGTTTTTATTTACTAACATTTTTTTTTTGTTTTATATCATCATTTTGTTTGTTTTTGCATTCTTTTTTATATACCTGATATAATTAAAAAAAAAATTGTTCTCATTATGTGTATATATGTGTGTATATATATATGTATATATATATATTCAGCTCATTAAAAAAAAAAATACATCACCATGCAATACATCTCTCTACAGACCCTTTTGACCGAACGGGCGTCATAACTCCTGCAACACTTCTTTTGCCATTTAATTAGTCGTTAGTTCACTATTTTGTAATCATACATGTATATAAAATAAATCAGCTTAGTCACTAACTTGTAATTACAGATACAGATACACATATGTATGTATGTATGTATGTATGTATATATATGATATCAAGATATTATGTTGTTAGACAACAATTACAATAATAATAATAAAAAAAAAAACGTACCTAAGTATAATAAAAAAAAAAAAAAAAACATTGAATATATAAGCTAATATTACTAAAAAGCATTTTCTTATTTTTCATATTTTCTGCTCACTTATTTTTAAATATTTTACAATGCAATAATTTGTTGAACCTCTCGTCTGTGCTTTGTTGTTGGTTTTGTTTTTGTTGCTATGTTTGTTTTTCTTGCGAATTTACTTTAATTTCGTTTTTGTTTTGTTTTGTTTCGTTTTTGATGGCACATGCACGCACACGCACACACACACACACATATACAGACGGACACACTCATACAAATGACATGGATTTTTCGCTTGGTTACACAAACTGTGTTCTTGTTGTTGTTGTTGTTGCTGTTGTTAATTTTTAGGTAATTCACACGTCAACGAAATGTCCATAAATTTTAAGCATTACACTTGTGAGCACTCCTCCTGTACAGTTTGAGTTTTTCTGCGTCTTTGCATTTAATTACATATTTATTTTTGTTTTTTGTTTTTTTGTTTTTTGCTTTTTGTTTTTGCTCTTGTTTTCTCTTCAAGAAAATTGAACGGCTTTAAAGTATTTAGATTTCAATGAAGAATTTGTGTATTTTTGTATTTATTAGTTTTTTGTTTTTGTTTTTCTTTTTGTGTGAATATCGATTACAAGTTGTTGTTTTTGTTTTTGTTTTTTTTTGCTAGTTGGCCATTTACATTTTTGTTTTTTCGTTATCAGTTAATATTATTTAAAAACGAGTTTTAAAGAAATTTTATGCATTATCCAACCAAATATAAACTTAATACACTTAATTTGCGGTTTTTTGTATTATATACAATAGTTTTTTTTTTTTGTTTTTTTTTTTTCATATTTGAAAACTTTTAAGTAACAAAAAAAAAAAAAAAAGAATTTATATAATAAATAAATAAATAAAAAATAAATAATATTGTGCAACAATATTTAAATTACAGACAACAGTGCTTCTTCTTCTTCTTCTTCTTCATCGGCGCATTAAATTTTTGCTGACAATTTGTGGAAGCCAAAATTAAATGCAATGCGGTAACGGTAACGCAAATGAAAGCATTAAAGCCAGCGGAAAAACGTTGGCACAGCAACAGCGCGCATACACGCACATATACATGTGTACGTATGTACGTATGTGTGCATGCATGAAATAAAGAGAGCGAGAACGTGCAGCGAGTAAGCAAGATGGCGCCAATGACAGTCACAGGCCAGCCTGCGGGCGGCAATGGGGCGCAAAAATATTCAACGTGTGACTGTCGCTTATTTTATTTCATTTCATTGTTGTTGTTGTTGTTGTTTCTTACTTTCAGCAGTTATGTTGCTGTTGTTGTTGTCGCCGCTCTATTTCTACTCTTCATACTCGTAATTGTGCCGCTGCTGTTGTTGTTGTTGTTGTTGCTGCTGGTGCTGCTGCTGTTGCTGGTGTGTGTCGGCATATGTCTTGAGGAATAGCAAACGCGTTGCTAATTGTTTTGTATATTACCAAACAAGACCTTCATTTTGCATATTTTGTGGTTCGCTAAAATTCACCGATGTCAAAAATTCGGGCGATGAACTGCGCGGATTCTGTGCCTGTCCCTGCTGCTGTTGTTGTTGTTGTTGTGCATTCTGTGATTGATGCTGAGCCTGTTGCTGGGCAAGCAGATGATCTGCCGTCGGTGGCGGTGGTGGCGGGCCAACGGCCGACTGTATGCTCATGGGGGGACCGCCTGTTTGACTCAGAAATGGCGATTCAGGCGTCAAACCAAATTCATTCACCATCGGTATAGGCCCGCTATGATCCATGGGACCACCTATGCCACACACAAAAATGATATAACATAAATAGAAGATTAGTTTCATTAAAGTTGTTAAAAACAAACAGTTTTGTTTGTATTAAATCGCGGCTTGAGGAACATACCTGGCGTATTGAACGGTATCGGGCCGCCAGGATGTCCGGCAAAGAAAGGCCCATCATGTGGATGGAATGCGCCGCCATAGCCAAATTCAAATTTCGCATCAGCGGCAAAATATGGAAAACCGGGTCCATCATCTAGACCGCCGGGTGAAAGATTCATGGCAAAGCCGCGCATTTTACGTGCCCCACCAAAGAACGGTGGGCGGCCCATGCTCGTAATCTGCTTCATGCGACGCTCCTTTGAACGTTTGTTCTGGAACCAGACCTGTAAAGAACAGAGCAAAATAATACTCATTTAGTATATGTATGTATGTATGTATGTTTGATGATAAAGAAGCGTCCAAGTTGAACTTGGTGACTGTGCTTGTCGACAACAACTGTTCGCTGCCCCTCTGCCCCACTGCGCCAAAAGACCAAAAGATCATAACGATTTTCGTGTTTTTTTATTTCGTATTTTGTTTTAAGCATTTATAATATTCATATTCATAATTTGGGATATTTTTTTCCACTCTACTCTTGGCTGCTGTTGCTTGTTGCTTGTTGTTGTTGTTGTGTTTTTATTTTGTTGCTTTTGTTTCCTTTCGAAGTTTTCGTCTGCTAAATTGCTCTTAATGATCTTCGGTTCCTAGCGCCCGCCAAATGTCGGTCAGAGGTGCACCAGACGCAATCGCTGTCAAAGTCATGGCCAATTTTTTTTTTTTTTTTTTTTTGCAATAAAAAATACAACAAAACACAAAAACAAAATGTAAGAAAACATTTTCTCAATGAAATTATGATTTATGTTTATCTGCTGCTGTCCAAGATCATGTTGTTATGCCTTAACTTTGGCTGTGGCTGCGACTGCGGCGGCTTCTTCGGCTGCGCTTCAATTCCGAGTTGGCAAATGGTTTCCAGTGAATTTGGTTAGTGCTTGGGTCTTTGCTTCGATATACTCGTATATATATTTTGTATCTTTTCTTATACTTTTGCCGTATGGTTAGTTGGCAAAGTCTGTTCCGGTTTTCGTTTTTTGGTTTTTTAGGGTTTTTTCATTTAAGCGTGAAACTTTTGTAATGATCGTCTTGCTATGTCGCCGATCATTTGAATTCTGTATTTTTATGGACTTCAAGCAGTTGAGTTGAATGGAGTTGATTTCAGTGCGGCTCCGGCTACTTAAACGGTGATATTCTGACGGTTGGTTGGCCGGCGAACGTGCCAGACATGTCTGTCCAGCCAACCCTATAACTATTATAAATTTGGTTATGGTCGCTCACGCCTGACGTTTATTTGATTTTCTGTTTCGAAATTCGCTAGAAAATATTTCTTTTTTTTTTTTTTTTGAAAAAAGCTGTGAGAACTTTTTTCAAGAGCTTCGAATTTCTTAGTTTATTGATCAATGCAAAAAAGAAAAAAAAAAAAACTAATATAATATTTATGAAAGAAACCAGCAGGGTTCTTCATAACAAAAAAAAAAAACAAACAGACATGTGCGTTTTTAGTGACTTCTTTTAGTGAGAAGATACAAATTCATTGCCTCGGTTGTTGGCACATCCAGTGCCCTTGTGTGGCCTACTAACTCAGAGATATATATGAGTTGTATTCATGCAACACTATAACTTTGTTATATTACAGTGTAAGTATGTAATTCCTCGATCTTGAACTTGTTTGTCTCTATAGTACTTGGAGCTTTAATTTCTTTTGATTAACTTCTTTATTTCAGGCGTTATTTTTTCGTATTTTGAAATATATAAGTGATAAAAGTTCGCTTTCAACATTTCGAAAATGATATTGTTTTATTTCTTATTAGAATTTTGAGTGAGGGCTCGTTGAACTGCAAGAGACCTCTTTTAGTCATTTAGCTAAATTACAGGTTAGCTTCTGACATAAAAGGGCAATCAGCAACGAAATGCAACACCGATGATGTTTTTTTTTCAGCCACGAACGGTACGAACATATCAAGCACTTTAATACGCTCCACGTTGCCAATAAACATGTCATGAAGAAAGGAGTCAATTACACGACACGATGAGTTCGTATAGTTAATGCATATGTCCGTCCGTATATAACTGCGTATCCGTCTCTACCAATTGGCGGAGTAAACGTTCTTAAACTTTTTCTTTCATCGGTGGCATGGAATTGTTAGCTGCGCTATAGCAAGATCTTGAAGTTCTTATATGAGACATAAGACATCCTACAACGGATATCGATCAATGCCAATTAAATCAACTAAGAACTTGAGTTGTTGTCTGCGAAGCCATGCGATAAGGCCATGAAGACGACTTGGCGCTTCGGTTGTTGCTAATAATTTCTTCATTTCATGTCATCAGACTCATGTGTAAATGAGTCGAGTCGCACATAAGTGTTGTGTCATTGCATTCTGAGTGTTTTCTTGCATGAGAGCGCCACACGCAATGCCCCTCAGATTGTGTCGGTTGAAGCGCAATCATCACTCACTTGGCAACTTCATGGGTCGTTCCAGAATGTGTTGCACTTAGAAGCAGTGGTGGGAAGTTGTTGAATGATCATGTCTTCTCTTTTTGTTTATATTTTGAAGACATTTGTAGTTGGTATGAAGGCGCGGTAAGCTATATGCCTTACAACCGTAAGGTAGCGTATATAAAAATACGGTTTCCGCAAATGTTTCTTTATTATAAGTAGTGTAAGAAGAAGACGCTTGAAGTCTCTTGTTGAAGTTATGCCAATATTATTTTTTGTTGTCGTTGTTGTTTTTTTAATGTTTGAAAAAACATTACATTTTTAGCAACAAACATTTGGCATTCATGTGCGTATGCGTGTGTCGAAAATTATAGCAAATTATGTTAAACGGTGGCACGGCGGAGGTTGTACATTTCTTGTTCCTCATCATTCTTAATTCCGCTTCACTCTAACACGGCCGAACCTCTCCGTTGCCGTTGCCGTAGCGGTCGCCCTCACTAACTGCCGCGCTTCCTCAATCACACAGACACAGAAGAACGTTTGGTCGGTCTTGTTGATTCCATTAGAGTTTGTTCATCCATCCATCCAACCATCCGTTTGTCTGGTCGCTTGTTCATCCGTCATTCATTCTATAATCATTTCAAAGTATCTCAATTTTTGGTTTTTTTTTTTTTTTGTATTTGTTTTATTACTTCAGCACCATTTGCGCGTCGCTTGAATGACTACGACTGACTGTTGGTTGTTGAAAGAGGTTGTTCTTTCACTTCTTCGATGTTGTTTCGTTGTTTTTTTTTTTAGGCGTTGTTGATGAGCTCGCGCTCAATTCCATAATTTGCGGTTTCAAAACGTCCTTTGGAGGCAGCAACCTAAGGCCGCAACATCAGGCCCTAATCATACTTATTATACACGGCTTGATTTCTATTAGTTCAACGTTGCAACTCTTGTCAATTGATATTTGATGTTTTAATCGACTTTTTTTTGCTTTTGTTTTTGTCTTGTATAAAACAGCAAACAAAAAGGAGGAAGCAACAAATATTTAACACATTTTAGTTTAAGAATATTGCATTTTGCATGCAATGTTGTATTTTGATTATGTGCCAATTAACGTCTTTGAGCAACAGCCTACGTTATGATCTTAGCATAAAATAAATGTAAACATGTAAATAAATGTTGTGAAAGGGTCACACTGTCGTTAACAGCTGTGCGAAACTAACAGCGTAGGTAACAGCAGCAAAAAAAGGAACCTAACAGCTGAAGTAGAAGAAGCAGAGTGCGTGAAGACGCCAATCGAACATAAACGAAGTGAACTATTTTATTATTAAACAAATCTTAGCAAAAATAGCCTATTAACATAATGTTTATATGTAATAAAGTATAAACACATTTTACATATATGTATGTATGTGTGATCGGCAACGTTTGCTTTGTGCTAAACAATGTGATGTAACAGCATGAAATGAAAGCAACGCCTTTCACGCTTAATGTGCTGAAATCAAATTAATTAAATTAAATTTTTGTTGCCGCTTGTCTGTCTTATCAACAAATATGGTTTACCGGAAATCTCTAGACATTTCCGCTGACCGTTTGACCAAAAAAAGATCATCTATGTAACAAACAATGCTAAACATATTTAATACAATTAATTAGTTATAAAGTCTGCGGCAGAAATGCAAATACAATTCGATAATTTTTGTCAACTTCCTCTCACTAGCTGAGCTGCCGCGATAAGCGATCATGCGAGTCACGGCGACACTGTTCAGACATATGGTAAATGTTTTTGTTGAAAATTACGTGGGTTTTCAAAAAAACACAAAAACAAAAAAAAAAGAAACAAAGAAAACAATGTCTTTGGGTTAAGCTAAGTGCCTTACAATGTTGGTAAAAGGCGGCATATAAGTTTATAGGGTATGTATGCGTCGTATAAACACTGTTCACTGTTTTATAGCACATTAAATTGCTTTGGTCTTGGCTCAAATTTCAGCTTAAATGAAGCACATTAAAAACGAGATTTATTTCTTTAAACCGCAACAAAAATACAAAAACAAAAACAAAATAAATACTTAAATAAAAGCAATGAGCAGAATAACAACAACAAACAAGAGTGTTTGATACATTTTAACATACTTAAGCAGTTTGTAACCGCAGCGGCAGCAAAGTCGCTCAGTGAAGACATTAAAAAAAAAGCAGAAAAAAAACTTTCAAGGGAAGTCGTCGCGACGCGCATTCGACTCTAAAAGAGATACTAATGATTTATTTGTATTATTTATTTATTTTTTTTTTTTTCTGTTTTTAATTTGTAATGAACCTTTCGGTCTTTGTTTTTGTTTTTATTTTATTTTTCCTTTTGCCATATTTGGTTTTATTTTATTTTTGTGTTTGCTTCATGTTTGTTTGTAATTTTATTGGTTTCGTTGCAAGCAATTTGCTTACAACAGTTTTGTTTCATTGTAATTGTTAATGCAACACAAATGACATTGCAAATTAGCACTTGATATAACTAAGATTGCTGTTTTCGACATATCACAGACAGACAGACAAGTTGATATGGTTAAGTTGGCTCAGTCTGAGCGTAAAAGAAAAAGCCGCCGTGCAAAGTAAATTAAAATACATTTTTTAAGTAAAAAAACAAACTTGAATTGACGCACTTGTTGTCTTGCCAAGGGCTGAGGGGCAGTGTCAATTTATGTACCCCCTATAACATAACTTCGGTACTTTCCATATATGAATTAGTTCTGATTTATGCAAAAAGACGGTACTGGCACTGCCCCCTCTATGTGACAAGCTGGTTGGTTGTCTGCACCGCTCGTCTTTGATTTGATTTGAAAAAAAATTCATTTGAGTTTGACGACACTTTCGACTGACTGACTGACTGGTGAAGACTTGACATTCTTCACACGCCTTTAAAAAATAATAAAAATCAAATATTTCCGAGCCGATAATTTGAAAATAGCGGCGCCGCCCATCTTTTCTAGACACTACTTTGCATACACACAAGCCGACCGGTCCAGCCGTCCGTCCGTTCGGTAGTTCGACAGTACAGACACATGAATTTGTCTAAATCGATTTATTTTTTGCTGCTGATCAAGAAGATGTATGTACGTTCCGTTTTGTGGGCGTAGAACACCTCCTTATGACATGTACAAACTTCATGACATACGAAATTTTCTATGCTATTCACACGAAATGTGGGAGTACAACAACAACTACAACAACAACAACAACTTGACACTCTTCAAAAGTGACAAGAAAGTTAAGAATTATCGGATGAACACACAAAAAAATACATGTGTGTGTGTGTGTGCATGTGAGAGATGTCTCTAATAATAATGAAGATGCAAATGTTGACATTTTTGATGAGTTGACGGCATGATGTTTATAAGAACCACAATCATATACAGTGACACAGACACATGCAGACGTCACTTGGCTATGTCAACTGTGCTGTTCGCGAGAGTGACATTTAAGTAGAGAAACAAAAAAAAAAGGAGAAGAAAATGTATAAGATGAAAAATCAGAAGACGTCGAAAATGCAAATGATAAACAGTAAAACAAAAAAAGAAAAAAATTATTTGAAGACTGTCAAAGACTTGTCATCGGCATTATCATATAGAGAAAACCAAATGGCGCGACCCCACGATGAGGAAACTGCCGCTAGAATATCCTTGAACCAAGTATAACCAATCTCACACTTCAAAGATGTACCGACGCCGGCAATGACACATCACCGTCATCATCATCATCATCATCATCATCATCACAACTTCCAACACTTTTACTGTCACTCATCAACTATTGCCCGTTGCCTGTCCCGCTCACGCACACAGCTCACATGCGCCTAACCAAACGGCACTGCGTTTCAGTTTCAATTTCATTTCTAAGTTGCGTTATTTGAAACGTTTGCGTTCCAACAAACGTACATTTTATATCCAACATGCACATGTGGCTGAAGGTAAGGAGCTTACATAAGTCTCAGTTGATCGTTTATTATTCGCACGATAAATGATTTGAATTACGAAATAAATAATATTCTAATTGGAAAATTTATGTATATTCGACAAAGAAAGTCTTGTATTGGCGCTCGGGCTCAAATTGTATACCAGAAAGTCAAAGAGCGAAAATTTATAGTTTATATATGATCGTGATCGATCGCGTGCAACTCACCTGTATCACTCGCATTGGTAGTCCTGTTTCTTTAGCCAAGTTTTCCCTAATGTGCCGCGTTGGCTTCGGCGTTTGATTGAATGCCGTTTTCAAGACTTCCAGCTGTTTGGCCTTTATTGTTGTGCGCGGGCCACGTCTCTTTGAGCCATTCGCATCGTCGGGACTTTTGTTCTCTGCCTGCGAATCGCCGCGTCCGTCCGGATCGCCGTCCAAGGAGCCCTTATAAAGTGATTACACAAAAACACATACATACATATATTTATAAGTATAGAAAAAGCAACAACAAGAACAACAACAATAATAATAATTTACTTTTATAAAATGTTTGTAAAACAAAGTTGTATGTTTGTTGCTTTTGTTTGCCACTTGTCTGATTATAAACTGAGCGTCAAAGGTGCCAAGAGGCCAAGATGCATTGAACAAAAGCAACCACGAAAAAAAAATGTACAAAATAATAAGGAAATAAGTAATATAAAACGAAAATGAAAATGTGGAAAAATCTTCAATCATTTGCAAATCATTAATCAAATGTTTGCTGGAACCACCTCTCTATGCCTTTCTATCCCTACTTCTGCGTCCGGCGTCTACACCGGCAAAGTAAAAGCAAAAAATGCGTGGAGAAACAAATAACAAAATAATAAAAATACATACTTAATAATAATAAAGAAAAACCATTTAGAATTACTCTTTTTCTCCATTATTTTTATAGTTTCGTTCAGTCAAGTTTTGTCACTATTTGTCGCCTAAAAGTTCAAAGTCTCATGCTCTTATTCGCTCACTCTTATTTTGCCTTCACCCTTTAGTCTTAGCCTATAAGCTAAAGTATGACAAAAGCATGCATACATATTCATAAATGTACAACGGCCAACGGCGCTTCTCTCATTACTTCATACATATATATGTGCCTGCCAGGCAGCCTCTGCATATGCCTAATATGCTCTTCTACTAATGAGAGCGAAATAAGTGCACAACAACAAAAATAATAACTTGTTAATGATGTGCCAAGTGCATTACAAAGCAATTTTTGCACAACTGTGTGTGTGAAACTTATTTTACGTACATACAACTTTCGATTTTTGTTGCTTCTTGTTTTTGTTGTTTTGTTTAATTATGCTTACCTGGTCGGAGTCATCATGCGTATTTTTACTATCGGTGCTCATACTTTGTACTGATATATCGGATGTGCCCAATGGTCCACCCGCTGAGTCTGGCCCATTTGGTCCGAGTACGCCGAGGCCGAGCGGTGGTCCACGTAAATGCGGCGGGTCATCGTCATCTTCATCTTCGCTAGCTGAACCCATTAATGAGTCTTAAAAAAGAAGAACAGAAACAAAAAATATACATAAATGAGTATCGGCTTCTTTTTTCTTTAGTTTTTTTCATTATTTGTTGATTCATTTATGAGTCTCATGTTGTGCTTATACCAAAAATTATCACATGAAAAATAAGAAGAAGACGAAGATGCAGAAGAAGCAGCAGCAACATAGGGGAACATGAAAGAAAGAACGCGTCCTTAAGCGCGCAGCTGGTGTACAAATATGCAAACGCTCGCTGGCACTGGAGTTGGCACAAATCACGTTTAAATCACGCACAAATTGCTTAACAAGTTGAGTGAGTCAGTCAGCCAGTACGTCAGTTTGTCTGTCAGTGCGAGCGAGCGAGTGAGTGAATGGGATACTGGCGTGCGGTACTTAAAATACAACTGCCATAAATAATAACTGTCTTTAGCTAATCTCCGCTATGGCAATGCCTGGTGTTGAAGTTAGCCTCAACACGTGCCGCCATTTCATGGTGCATCGCGCGCGCCCGTTTGCCAAGCAGCCGTTTGCCAGACTCCGCCTGTTCCGGCGACGTCTTAATGGGCACTTAGTAGCAAACGAATGAAACCAATGATTCCCAAATAGACGACTCACTGACTCAATTCTCCACAATCCGCACAATCAACGTAGCATGGCCTTGTCAAATGCAAGGGTCTGTGTCAAGTTGCGTCCTTTTGTTTAAAATTTATTATGCCAACACGCTTCACATGCGCTCTCTCTCTCTCTCTTTCTCTATGGCCCAACAAACGTTATGATTTTGATTTTGTGTTGTTTTTTTTTTTTTTTTGGTCGTCGACGTTCTTCTACACTTTTTATTCATAGTCTTACTTACTATAACATTTATATGCATGCAAAATGTTGACACGCGTCATGCATGCCACCGAATGGGGGAAGCATGGCCAACCGACCGTCCGGCCGACCGACTGACTGACTGGTTTGGTTGGTTGCTTGTTGGGTCGGTTTGTTCGGCCGGTGGTTGGGCATTGTTCGCCGATGGTGTTTGTGGAGATACGCAAGATAAGCTGACGGTATGTGCCACACGTGCGCGGGTGTGCGAATCCGTCTAAGAATAATAGTTAAATAATTTCATTCACCTGAAAATCAGTGTTGCATTGTGAATTTTAAAAACACACACACAACAACAAACTGAGCTAAGCCCATTTCCAGTGTGCCTTCTTTGCACAAAAACAAAAAAAAAGAAAGCAATGTTGCCAATTAAACAACAAAAGCAATTTTTAGTACATTTGTCTTTTACTTTTTTCCAAGCACGAAATTAAAGTATAAAAAACGCTACAAAGCTTATATTTCATGTATTATATTATAGTTAGTGTAATGTAAATTTAATTTTGTTGGCAGACATTTAAGCCGGCATAGGGCGTTGGAGGTTGTTGCGACACGTTTAATATAAACATGGCACTGAACGGTTGTCGCTAGAAATGAGGTATGTTTTTAAATCTGTGCGTCTGTGTTTGTGTCCCAGGAGACAACTAACGGTTAACAATGAAAACGTGTCCCAAAATTGCCCCCTGACACTTGAGGCAGCACCCAAACGCAACCCTAACAAAAAAAAAAAAAAAAAAGGAACAAGAAGAAGACAAAGTGACAGCCACTGGAGAATAAAGATGAATCACAGACAAAAGACTCTCATGTTCAAGGTTACAACAGTTGAGAACAGTTTAAGTCTGTTCACTTAAGTTCAGTTTTTTCATTCATTTATATATATTTTAACCATCATCGATTTGATATTATCCAAGTGTGTGTGAGTCTGTGTGCATTTGCGGCACTTGTTAACTTTCTAAATAAATTACATAATCTAATCCTCAGCAGATGCGCCTCTCGTTACAACATGTGCCACACTTGAATCGTATTCCGCCATCCGCCAACCAACAGGCAACAGCCACCAGTCAATGCCCACTCAAAGCCATAAGTTTGTATAGCTAAAAAGTGGTGGGAGTTGGGCTGAGCAGGGAGGGAAACGTCGAGGTTAGGTTTGGTGTTGGATTTTGGCTATGCAACGGAAATTAAAAGTGTTGTTGTTGTTGTTGCTGTTGCTTTTGTATTTGCTTACGCGATAAAAAATTGTGCGTGCAACACAAAACGATAACAATAAAAAAAGACACAGACACACACACGCATAGACAGACAGACAGACAGACAGACAGACACATGCACAACGCATTTGTTATACAATTATATGTGTCGGTGAAGGGTTGGCAAGCGGAGAGCAGCGAAGTGTGAGGTTAGGTTAGGAAGGCGGTTTTGTCAAACGTTCAGATAATATTTGATGAGCGTATGTCAACTCATGACAACAAAACTTGTTAGTGGTGGGAGAGGGTTAAAGCGATGCTGTGATTTTATGGCATCTTGTTTTATATGTCGGCAAAATATAAAATTCTTTAAAAGAAAATAAAATTAATTTTAAATTATTGCGAAACATGCGTTTATACAATAGTCAATGTTTGTCTGTTTGTCTGTGAACAACACAACTCGTTGTCTATTGACTATTTCCGATACGACAAATGTATGTTTGTGTGTGTGTATGTTTAATAACCAACAAGACAACATTAATCGATTAATGATAATTTTACTAATTGTTAATTAGCTTAGATGTATGAATTATCATTGCAGGAAATTACATATGTATCGATTGAGAGAAGTAATTTGTGCTTTGCTGTTTTGAATTTGTGACAAATGGCAACATATTGCATATTGAAAACGCTTATGTTACATTTGGCTACAGCATACATGCGACTTTCTTTTGCTTGGCAAAAATTTTAACATTTATTAATACTTGATTGCGGCTCATTGTGCTCATATGTTTTTGCCATTAAAGTTCCATGTATGTCAACCAAAATTAGCCAACCGAACGTCCCTTTCCCCTGCGGCCGACCAGCCGAACAAGCATCAATAGGCAAAGGCAAGTGTAACATGATAACCGCTTTCATTTTCTTCTCGCTTGCATATGTGTGTGTGTGTGTGTGTGTGTGTTTAAGTTAGAAAAGAAAAACAAGTGACGATGTTGGCTGTGACAACAAACAGAAGCAATGCAAAATCAGAAGAAGAAGAAGCGAAAAAAACTCACACACAGAAAACGTTGACGCAAATAAAAATGCGAACAATGATGAAATGTTGGTGTAAGAGAACTCATACATGACGTCGGTTATGTTGTAAACACATGTTAATAAATATACAACAACAGCAGCAACAATTACAACACCAACAGCAACACCAACAACAACACAACAACAACAACAGTAACAGTTAAAGAGTCGTCCTTAAACTTGCACAGGCACTTGAAACGACCCCGCATTATTTTGGATTCGCATAGTCCACATGCAGGAGAACGACAGGACGACTACTAAGGGCATTTCAAGCATCATTCGAATTAACTTCAAAAACCATTCAGGAACACTTCATTTGATTGCCACAAAACGTTTACATGCCAAGCTTGTCGTTTTCTATTGTTACTGTTGTTGTTGTTACTGCTGTTGTTGTTGTTGTACGAATAGCAATTATGTCATTGAGCGACGAAAGATTTCCACCCCCAAAATGTAGAAGCGTGTAAGAGGACATACATAAATACAAGCGAACGACCAAACGACGGACATGCCAACCGACCCCGGAGCCATAAAAGTTCAAACACTCATTTTTCGCTTAACGAAATATTGTGTTGTTTGTTGTATATCGTTGTTGTTGTTGTGCTGTGCTGTACTGTTGTTGGTTTTATTGTTGTTGAATGGTTGTTTGCTATAAGCAAACATATCACACAAGCATCACCAAGCCACCAGTTCAGTGGTTGGAGTTAGCAGCATCAACATCAGGAGCAGGAGCAGGAGACTGAATGAATGATAAATTTAAACACGCTGTGCAAGCAAAGTGGCTGCTGCCAATGCCAATGCCGATGCTGCCGATGTTGCTGCAGCTTGAGGGGGGGAGCACACGCGCTTAAGGCATTCAGCAAAGAAAACGCACAAGTGCAGCTTTCACAGACATAATCAAAAACTCTGGCAGTTGGCGCCGTTGAAGGACGCAACCGAGAGAGAGAAAGCCTGATAGACTGACAAACAGACAGACAACCGGACAGACAAGCAGGCAGGCAGACAAATAAGTAAGCAAACAGACAAGCAAACAAACAAATAAACCAATGAATGAACGTACCAAAGACTGATGAACGTAGCATCATCTTTTATTCTAGCTGCCCACCCTTTTGTGCTTTGTCGACGAACGACTCACGACGAACGACTGTCGACTGTCACCTTGTTCTGTTCAACCCACCACTGTCACACAATTTGAACCTGAAACTGAAACGCTCATGTTGCTGTTGCTGTTGTTGTTACTGCTGCTGTTTCGTTTGTTATCATGTTTACATTGTAAAGTGCAATGTTTACATCAATAGCGGCAACGAGTGCGACGCACGCATGCATGCACGCATTCATACATAACTGTTTTTATACACTTTGAGTAGACATTATAATTGTAGCACAAAGTTTGGAACGCATAGATCAAAGTAATGTTGATATTGAAACAAGTTGTCTGACTGTCTGTATGAGCTCTGTCTGTTTCAACTAAATCAAAAGTAGTTAACATTAATTTAACATTAACATAAGCTCTGTCTGTTTTAACTAAATCAAAAGTAGTTTACATTAATTTAACATTAGCATTAACATTAACATAAAACTGCAAATGTCTACAGCGAAGAAGAACAACAACTGATCAGTTGGGTAATACAGAACATAACATGGCATTTATAGCAATGAATACATCCGAATTTTACTCAAGTACATTTCTGTTCAATTTGCTGCCAAAGAAGCGAACTTTTATTTGGCCCTTTTAATTAGCATCATAAGTTGATTTAGACATGTTCGTCTCTGTTCATCTGTACGGAAAATAGAGTCAATAACAGCTCAAGTTCATGCCACTGCTTTTGTTTTGTTTGTATTTTTTTTTTCGTTTTGTGGTCAAGGGATAATTTACCGTTAATGTCAGAAACCCCATTCAATGAGTTTCTTGTCGATACATATATAACATTTTCAAGGGTATAAAAGTTTCGGTAAATCCGTAAAATTAAGTTTATTCTTGAATGTCATTCTGTTGTTGTTTTTGCTGTACGACATCACCTCTTGCAACTTTTTCTTTGCGCACACTTCAAATTTCGCTTTTACTATTTACAAATACACTTGAACGAACGACTGCCTTGCCTTGCCTTGCCATGCCTTGCGTGTGTACATTTGTCAATGTGTGTAAGGTTCGTTGCATGCCACGGCCGCCCCCAAATTCAGGCATTTTAGCTCACCTCCCTCGACACTTGTTAATGTGCCATGTCATTTCAGTGTTCTATTCGTTCCCCTTTTGTTTACTGCTGTTGCTGTTGTTTCTTTGCCGTTGTTGCTGGTCCTGTCCTGTCGCCCTCTCCCTCAACGTCTCATCCAACGCTTAGTCGCATAGTAGTGACTCCTCTGTACGTTTTGTCATTTTTACCCTGACACACATTAATTTCAAATTAGTTTTGCATCATGTGTTCCACACAAAACGAACAAGAAGAAGCATAGGGCAGTGGCAGTGCTAGAAGAGGAATCTTCGAAACACACACACAAACACACAGCCTCCTTAGACCGCACACCCCGCAAGCAAAATACGATGAAGTATTTCCTTGCATGAATGCACGAGAGTTTTCTTGCTGAGAAATGATTACACTTTAACTTCGATTTTGCCACAGTTGAGCAACATTATTTTTATGAGTAACTATTAAATGCACAAGTGTGCGTGTCTCTGTGTATATGTGTGTAGACGTGGAACAGATCGCAGGATTTCATACATGAATGCGCTTTGAAGTCATTCGTTCGCTCTTGCTTTGCTTCGTTAATTCAATCGATGCTCTTTTACGTTGCTCATGAACACAGACGTCATTGTCTCACACACACACACACACACACACACACAAATCGTCAGCTTTAGCATCAACATCAACATCAACGTCATCAGCATCATCCGCATCATCATCATCATCATCAACGTTATTCGCCTTCCCTAGGCTCCTGCGTTTCGCTGCTTTACCCCTCACAGAAGCATAAAATTTTGTATGCTTGCGTTATGTTTGTATGAAATTAGGTTAATTCTCGGCAATGAATTTCTGGTTTGATCTAAGGTGGCAAACAAATACGCACACACGCCACTGCACATACGCCATGTCAGTTCGCATTAACATTGCGTCTAGTTTTTAATGCCAGTAAATTACAAAACGTTTGGCATGTTCCAAGTTCACATTTCGCGGTTCGGCCATGTTTGGAACACTGGTTTGGAGAACGTTTAAAATGTTAAATTACATATTTAGTAACAGAAGAGTATCAAATACCTAGTGGTATTTTTTTTTATTACTCATATATATATTTATAATATATCTTAGCATTATCAGTTTGCGGGTTTCTTATTTTTTGTACTTTTGTTTCTTTTTGTTTGTTTCCTTTCAATTAAGATTCAAGAAAGTCTCAACTTTTTTTTTCGCTGTTAAAACCCCGTACAGCAAAAGATTATTGTTGTTGCTTTTGTTGTTGCTGTTGTTGTTGGTGATGTGTCTGTGCCATACTGAGCTCGTGTCGGAAATGTTAGCACTCTCACAGATTTTCATATTTTTGCAAGGTGCAACAACCGCTAAATGCTATTTTACTCTACCTCTTGCTCTTTCGCTCACGCAACGTCAGCGCTTTAATCCGCATTAATAATAAACAAAAAGATATGACAAGTTCAGCTTTGACACATGCTGGCATGAGTTAAGCTGAGCTTCACATGAGTTGAGTTGAGTTGCGTTGCGTTGCATTGAAACGAGTTGAGTTGAGTTGAGTTGAGTTGGAATGCGTTTCGGACTGAGTTGATTTAATATAAGATACTTTGCGCCAAACTGCCAACTATGTATGTTACTTCTGCTTTCTAGTGTTTGCTTTTAATACACTACAATTTGTAACATTTCGTAGATGATAGTTGCGCTCATATATTTACATATAAAGTATAGTTGATTGCATATGCTTGGAGGCGTGGCACGTTAACAATTTCATACATCATAATAAATTGTAAAGTCGTACACGCCGCAATGCCACTTGTGCCAACACTTGCACAAACTTATTGTACCCGTACCCTTACCACACTGTTCACATTTTATTCGACACAGTTGACTTTATCAGTCAAAATTGTTCGTATAAGCCGAAACTCCGTTCGTTCGTTCGCTCGCTTGCCGGCGCCCTTGCCAGCACAACATACTTAACTAATAAACCGACGACACTCTTCATTATGCACCTGCAACTTGCTTAGCATTCAACAAATTAAGCACGCTCAAGGCAAACGCGACAATAAGTATGTAAGTAAGTATTTCGTGTAACCTTTACCAGTAAATTACTGAATTCAAGCGTATAACTGAAGGAGTGAAGAGTACGACAAGCACAGTAACCGAAACAGAAACCGAAACAGAGACAGAACAGAACAGCACAGAACAAAAAAGGCAAACTGAACGACATGTTCTACTTGTATATTGTTTGACTGTTTTAAGGGGTGACACACGCACGCATACACCGTTCGCACCGTTCATCAACGCACTGGCACACTTGCACGCTGCACACACACGCACACGCACACGCAGCGTCACACACACGCACACGAATGCAAATACACATTCAAAAACAATAAATACCACAGCAATTTGAAACGGCACATTAAAGCGTGAAAGCGCATGACTTGATTTACAAAAAAAAACAACAGAGAACAACAGAGAAGAAAACAAAAAAAAAAATAAAATAAATGCTCCTTGAAAAGCAAGCAAGTTGTTGAAGGGTGTTTGCAAATGATGAAGCGCGAAGCGTGAGAGTGGGGGATACAATTTGGCGTTAGACTTGAGCTGAGAGGAGGCGTGGATCGTTCGATTAAGGGATACATTGCCGAATCTTCAAAATGTATATTTATTTTGTATGGTGTGTTAGCCATAATTCAGATGGTTGGATGAGTATAGCAGATAGAAACAAAGTGAGAATTTGGTTTTTTTCGACACTTAGAAGTGCTGCAACAATGGTTTGATAACAACAACTTGTTCGTTAAATTAATAAGTGAGAATACGTAAGTGATAAAAGAAAGGCATATGAAGAGTTGCTATCACTGGGGCACAAAGCAATGTGTTATGGAGTAAGCATTGTCAATTGGTTTGAGCAAAAAGTTTGTTATTTTTAAGCAAACAAGCCTGTCTGTCCGTCTGTGAGTCTGTCTGCGCGAGTGTTTTTAAAACACGGCTGAAGTTTTGTGCACGTGGCATGCGTTACTTTTAATAACATTAAAGGAATTGCAAATTTAACAAAAAACCAACTTTATTTCGGCTTTGACGAAACGCTTTTACCCTTGTAAACATTATACGAAGCATAAAAAAGTTATCACAACAAGAAGCTCACGGCCTTTGTCGTACGGCCATTTTGTGCAATTGATAACCTTCACAAATAAGCACACTTTTGTATTTCTTAACCAACGGACCTTCGGACAGGCCGGACAGCCGGACAGACGTCTCATTGTGCGCTGACTAACAATATTTTTCTAGTCGCAAATACTTTGTACTAATCATTGAGAACTTGAGAAATCAAATGCCGGTTTCCTGACAAAGGGGATTTTTAAACAAATCATCGACATTCGTATAAAACGCAAGCAAATGCCAACCCATACTAAGTGACCCACAATGACCTTGTCAGAAGCGGAAGAAATACAAAGCGAAATAAAGGCAGTGGCAGCACCAAGCCAAACAACTGCCGGTGCTGCCAACGCCACCGTCAACCGCCACCACCGCCGTCGCCGCCGCCGTCATTGATTGTGAAGGCATGAACATGTCGTGTGCGGCGGCGTGTGGCGTTTCACTGACGTTGTCATTTTACGTCCTGCACGAATATGTCCTGTGTTGTGTTGTGCTGTGCTGTTCTGTGCTGTGCCGTATTTCGTTGTCTGCTTGTGACATGTTAAACGTAGCGTGCACGAAAATTACAACAAATTTCGCTGGCAGGGCGCTAAAGCTTCTAAGTGCTATGCCACTGCCATTGCCTGTGACGCCGTCGGTACATCAAAAGCGCGCATGCAACCATCTAAAATGCCAAGCGTTCAAATGTCATGCCGTCTGTTTGAAACGCTGCCGCTGCTGCTGTTGCTGCTTCTTCTACTTCTTTATCTGCTACGACTTTATATGTGTATGTGTTTTTGACACTTGTACATTCCCTCCTTTTGTTATTGTAAAACGTCAAACAAGTATGCTGCGTTGGAATGAGCACGACTACCGTGTACCCTCTAACTCACGCTCTCGTTTACTACACTACACAATGCTGTCTGAAACAAAAGTTCAGTTTCGGCACCGCCCAAGAAAATAAAAAAAAATCGAAATTCGGTTTGATTTTCGACTATGATCGATTATGGTCAAAGGTGCGCTTGTTGGGATTGCTTTGGCATAAGTTGATACAAGTGCGGTTATTAAGTTGGCACAACTTTACTTAAAGTAAAAGAAACGATAATAACATCGATGCCTCTCTAGTGTGCTCCAATTGCCAGCGTTCCTATCATAAAATTATTTGAATGCTCGATTGTTTTATGTAATGCGTTGCTTAACATAACATAGGCTTATGACTGAACGCAACGAAATATTGGCGACAATAAACATTGAAGAAACTGTTCTTCGATCTGCCAATATAGACAGACAGACAGATAAGACTTTGGTTAGCAATAGTATACATTTTGTGGGATCTGTAGGGTCTGTAGAAGATCTCGCACAACTTTATGACAAACACATTGCACGCTTCAGACGGTATGAAACGGCTTAGTACGTACAGACATGTGTACATAGTACGTATAAGCATAAGACACACATGCTGCAAAGGTTTTATATGTTTGTATGTCACAACGAGATAGAAAGAGATTGAGAGCAAACGCCCGTAAAAGTCGACACGAAGTCAAAGGTTTTTGTTTTTGTTTATGTTTCTTTTTTTTTTCTTTTTGGTAACAATGATCGCGTCGTGTGTTTGTGTGGCCCATTGTCGATACATTTGCCGATACACGGCCCACGCGTTTGCTTATTCATTCGCAAGCCAAAATGACAAATATTGTCTTCGTTTCAGCAAGAACGCGTTGCACTGTCATACACTGTCACCAACACGAACACCAACACAAACAATATCACCTTCGGTGTATATCATAGATCTGCGGTTGAGAGGGGTGCGTCGTGGTGATTTACCTTTGAGTAGCAGCGGATTTGTAATTTAGATCTCTTTGTGGATTATGCGCACACAAAAGCCAAAAGAAAATTAGAGAAATGAAAAGAAGATTTCGATTTTGTGGTTTTCGAAACGCAACGAAGAAACGCAGGGTGGGAAACACGTTTAATCTGACACACAAACATTCATATGCACAAGCACACACATACACACGTACATACATGTACATGGACATACACTCGTATGCTTATAGATGTAGCCCTGGCTCAGGTATTGATCACTGGCTGATTGCTGTTGTTATTGTTGTTGTTGTGGCTTAAGAGCTTATAAATGAAAAAGAAAAAAAAAAAAGGAATAACAAGAACAACAAATGCGGAATGCGGCCAAGCCAAAAGAATATTTCCGCGTTTAAATCGATGATATGCAAAAAAAAAAATATTATTTATTTTGTTTAAATCAAAAAAACCTATGTATGTTCGTCTGCCAGTCTGTCTCTGACGTCTAACCGGCGTACGTTGTCAGCGCTGTCACCTTTATCAGTGTCACTGTGTCGTCGTCGTTGTTGTCGTCGTCATTGACGTCGTTGTTGTTGCTGTTGTTGTTGGTGTTTTTGCACCCTGCTGTTGTAATGACGGCTGTCGGTTGGTGTGAGCACGGCTTCCACACTCAATTTTTAACTCAAGCCCAGCTTAGAAGCTAATCGAGTGACAGAGAGTAAAGGAAACAACGAACGTACGAAGGAGCGAAACGCATGAGAAAAGGTGCGCATAAAGGCATGAAAAACGGATTATAAAGAAAACCGCATTTGGCACAGCAGCGAACCAGTGGTACTGAAACACTGCATGCATGCAAGAAGAACAAGCAGCAGAAGAACAAGCAGCAGAAGAAGAAGCAGCACTGTTGTCGGACTGTTGGCCGCGGCGGCGGTAAAGCGCACATGAGTTGTCCGCAGACATTTTAGGCGAAAGACATTTGACTGGAAAACAAAACACGGTCCGTTTGAAAATTCTTTTGCTTCAACAAAGACTTACAAGCAAAAACAACCAACCAACCAACAACAAAATGAAAGAAAAAAAAAAAAAGAAAGACAAAATGAAAGGCAAATAAAAAAGTCGAAACGGCGTAATAGCGAAAATGAACGCTTGTAAAATAAAGTCGTAAATTGCGATATTGAAGTGACTTCAGTATGTAAAAAAGTGCTATAAAATAATAAAAAAAAAACGAGTATATAAAAAGAGAAAGGTTTAAGTTGCTGATAAGATAAAAGCAACAAAAAAAAACTTGCGCGCTAAACTGGTTGATTGGCAATGAATGCGCGGCAAAGGGCGTTGAGAAAAATTTATGTAACAACTTTGATTGATAGCAAAGCTAAGCAGACAAGCGACAACCGACAAGCGACACTCGACCGACGACAGACGACCGTCGGCAATGACACACGTCGGCGTCTGTCGCTTAGCCGTCCTTCAACTGACGATGGGTCGTTTCGTTGATCGTTTTATCAGCGATTATGTCAAGCGCAGCATTACGGCTTTTTGTGCATTGTTGTTGTTGTTGGTTCGTTGGTTGCTTGCTTGGTTGGCTGCTTTGTTGGTGTCGACATTGCGTTACGTGTCGCGTGCACTGAATTGATAAGAGCAAAGTGTGAGCAAACAAACTATGGTTGAGGGTATGACTGCATTGCTATCACACACATACATATACACAGCATCCCTCACCTCGGCCAAGTTAAGCCAAAAGCCGTGGCAACGCACATTGCAGTAATAACACTCGGCGGCTGCAAAATGCGGGCTTACCGCCAATGAACAATAAGAAGTTCATGAAGAAGAAGCATTAGCTGCTGGAATGAACGTGCGAACGCGTTGAAATTTTCATAGAGATTATGCGCCGACACGTTGCCTCATGTTTTTACACTCTTAACACTTTTGTGTGTAACGACAATAGTAAAAGTGCGTTGTTGGTCATGAAGTTCTCCACCATGCATGTAAGCCAAAGTCAAGCAAATGGGAGATCTCACACAAGCTCACAACACAAAATAAACACAATTTTTGGTTCGACATTCGCAAATAGCAAATCGATTTAGGCTTTTGTATAATATTTCATTCTATGTACATGTGTTTGTTTGCACAGCTTTAGAGTTACAGCATGTGGCTGTGTTGAAATTCTCGCGCTGTTAATGCGCTGTACAATTGTTGGTGCCAACAGCATGTGCTATGCATGCATGCAAGAAGCGCTTTATTTAGTACACTTCAGTGAGATCTGCTGTCAGTTGAATTTCACTTGTTTTTTTTTTTTGTTGTTTTCTGGCCACAAGAAATATTTGCCTGCGGGAGCTTTCACTGTATTTCAATGTTTTTCATTTCCACTGTACACATGTATGTGTGTGTGTGTGTGTGTAAGCGCCATTACAGCAAATATGTATTGCACAAATAAATCTAAAAAAAAAAAACAAAAAAATATACCTCAACGCGTTGAAATGAAAGAATAACAAAGCCAAACACACAAAAAGAAAAAAAAATAATAATAAAAAAAATAAAATAAATAAATAGCATGCAACAAAAATGTTTTGGTCGTTGTAAGGAACATGAAAAAGTGCGCAACATTATATCAATTTCAACTAAAATAACAGCAACAACAACAACAAGCTCGAAGGCATAGCAGCGGCAGCGGCAACGGCAGCAAGAACAACAACAAACTTTAAGCTAACAACAAATGCGGCGTGAGTATAAAAAAATAACACACACACACACATACATACATATGTAAGTACAATGTGAGCGTTAGCATTAAAGAGAACGCGCGGCGGATAAAATACATACATACATATATACATGCATATATATATAAAACAAATAAACTTCAACACAAATCCTTTTTAGCACAGTTCGACGCGCACGGAGTGAGTGCGCTGACTCGTACACGTCAATGTATGTGTGTGTGTGTGCAAGACAGTTAAGAAGCAGAGGGCAGCGCCTCAAAGGTAAACCCAAACGATGTTGTTTGATGATGACAATGACGAAGATGACGTCAGTTGTTGTTTTAGGCATGACTGCAATAAAAACAAAAACACAAACAACAACAACAACACCGTAAAGCAACAACCGACGAAAAACCAAAACAACAACAAACCCAAAAAAAAGGAATTAAAAAGCAGCAACAACTGTTAAAGGGGATCACTTTACAAAAAAAGTGCGTTTTTCAATTGTCGTTGTTGTTGTTGTTGTTGGTGCTGTAAGCGGCTTGCCAAAAACGTTGAGCCCTTAAAACAACAACAACAGTAACAGCAACAGGAATACCAACAACCACAAGGGTCTACCATAATGCGTACAATGAGCAACGAGTTTTGCATTCAACGCTGCCAATCGTCAATCGTCGTCTTTGTTGTTGTTATTGTTGTTGTCTCGTTGCCAGTCAAGTTGAGCGCAAAACCAAAACCAAAAGCAAAACCAAAAGCAAAAGCAACAAAACTAAAACTGTTTCTTAATGTCAATCAAAACATTTGAGCAGCGCAGCAGAGTAATAAAGATCATGCAAACTAAACCCTTAATGTCTCATATGTTTGTGTGCATGTACACACGAAAATACATCATGCACACAAAATTTTAACTTACGAAACAGCAATAGCAACAACAACAACAAGTATAACAAGAACAACACTCAACATATGATGAGAGGCGCATTAAGAAGAGGCGCACAGTCAAAGTCACAGTCACAGTCAGAGCACAGTGCAGTTGCATTGAGAGAGTGAGTGAGAGTATGAGAGTGACCCAAGGCACTGTTGAGCGTGCTCTATATGTGTCTGTCGTGTGTGTGCGTGTGTGTGTGCATGTGTTTGTCTATGCGTGTTGCTTTGCTGCTTTGTTTGAAGAGTTGCTATTGATAGTCCTGTGTTGCCCTTTTCGTTTTTTTTTTTTTTGGTTTTTTTTTTTTTTTTGTTTCATAATTGCACTAATAGAATACACGATGCTTAGTCATAGGTAATCGACTCCAATTTTCCAAATGTTATTGTTGTCGTTGCCCTTGTCTTTGCTTGTAACTGCCCTCTTCACGCTGCACTCAGCACTCTTCCCTCTTTCCGTTTGGTTTATCAAACATATTGATTACAAAGCAAATTTCCTGTCTATGATTTCAACATTTGTATTGTCGTTGTTGTTGTGGTTTTTTTTTTTTTTTTTGGTGTAATCCAATAAATATTGTAACGCATTACTTGTGCCACAAAATACAGTTATAATATTATTCACGGCATGTTGTGTAATATTATACGGGCAACTTTTTTCTAATACCGGAAAAAGGGAGATTTTATGCAAAATTGCGGTTCACTAACGATAAAACATAATAACATGTATCTATGTATGTATGAATCGTCTAGTCAAGCTGATCGAAAGATACATATACTTTAGAAGATGCCTACTTCAATGTATTGCGTACTTTGTTATTATATATGTATGTATGTATGTGTGTGTGTGTACAATTGACAGCGCAAAAAGTATAAAAATCCGTCAGCATTCGTCGAGTCAGCGGTTTTTAATCCCTATGACGCTTTGGCGCCAAAAAGATTTTGTGTGTTTGATAGTGTAAAGTTCTTTTGCCTATTTGGCTCCGTCTTGCTTTGAACAGCTCACAGCTCACAGTTCAATTCAGTTCAGTTCAGTTCGCTGGCACACAAAACACTTGGCATAAGCGAATTAAAAATTATTTAATGACAGACTCATAGATACATAAGCACATGTATGTATGTGTGTAACACTTCGCTGGTGAGCAATAAGTCGCTGTAAATTATTTGTTGAAATGTTCGGCACAATTACAATAAACGATCTTTTGTCTGTCCGTCAGACTGTCTGTCCGTTTGTACACACCAACGTCTAAACGGTACAGCAGCGGCTTAAATTTGTACAGTTAAGGGGGTATTCTGAACTAGAAGTATAAATCTTAGTCGTTTTTTAATTTTTTTAACTTTACGAATTTTTAAAAAATATTAAAAAACATTTGTTTTCGAAACCCGTAGTTCCTGTCATAGAGGGATCTATTAAGAAGATGTAATAAAAATTTGGAGGTGATCTGACGCTTAGAACTGGAGTTATCTTGTTAAAATAAATATACCTAGAATTTTGGACTTATTCCTAAAGCTCTAAATTATAAAAAAATAAAAAAAAATAAATTTTTCATAATTCCAGAGCAGAATATCGCTCTTAATCTAACTACATATATGTAACTTTATATATATAAGCATATGTTGGCGAAAAACGGTTTCAGATACATGCACATTTGAGATACATTTGTCAGCTAATGAGTAAGTCAAGTTCATTGCATTTTGCAGTTTTACGTGATGCGAAATGAGTTGATTTTGTTAGCACATTTGTTGTTTTTTATATTTGCATGTCGTAACTTTGTATCTGCGGCAAGACATGCTGCTCTGTTACATACATACATGATTATGTAAGATTTTGTCTGAAATTGGTGTAACTATTTTGAGTAAGTGTTGTGGCATTTGTGTCATGCTCTGTGCACGAAAGCCAATGCCAAGATTGATCGCTCCGGCAGCAGAGTTGAAGGTGCCGGTTCGATAGCGGTGCGGTGGGGTTCGGGGCAGCGAGGTGACTTGGTTCATGTTGCCGACGCTGCAAGACGCCGTCGACGAGTACAGTCGAAATGCTGTCATTAAGTTTGATTTTAAGATGTAATTTTTATGTGTTTGTTGGTTTTTATTTACATTTCATTGCTTTGGCCTTAACTTGAAACTTACGACCCAACCGAGCGACCGACCGACGGACAGACAGACAGACTTAGAGACAGACGGTTGGAGGAACAGTTGTTGTTAGCTGAGTTTTTGAACGCATTTTGTGCGCGTTCTTAACTTTGTTTTGTCGATACCTTTATTTTTGTTACTGTTTCTGTTTTGCTTTTATTTCTTAAAAGCGCTTATCGCATTTAACAACAACAACAACAACAACTACAAAAGTGTGTGTTTTTTTGTACATTTGACAAGCTCTTAAATTGTAAATAAAGCATTAAGTAGCGGGGTCATGCGAACAACTAAAAGATACTTTTTACAAGCACCAAAAAACAAGCAACACAGAAGAAGCTCATTACAGTTATATCGACTTACATATTTAGATACATTCTGTTGCCGCTTGTTGGAGATTTAAGGACTTGCACTTGACTTTGGCGCAGTTGTCTTCTTCTTCAGCTGCAATGTGCGGCTTCTCTCTCTCTCACTCTCTAACTCTATTAGGCTCCGTTAATAGCAAAATTCTATTAAGCGGCATGTTAATAGCATTTCAACTCTTTGTCCTATGCGGCACAATTGTTTTTTTCTACACGCTCTATTAACTAATAGTTTTTTAATAGAGCACATTTTTGGCACATGTTAAATTGCTGTTACTTTGTATGCCAACGGCAACGTTGCTGGCAATTGAAGTGACTTATGTTGCTTTCAAGCTTTACTTAACATAGAATTCATGGTTTAAGAAACTTATTAATTTTCTATTAAGAAAACTATTAATATTTTTTAAATAAAGTGAAGTAAGTAAAAGTGACTTTGACATATGTTTTAGTGCGGCATGTTCGAGCCATGATCGCTGAGGGTTAACCAAAAGGGTAATCATTAAGTAATCTATTGGTTTGTTTAGCAAATTGTGGGTTTTCGGTTAACAGAACTTGGCCAAACCGTATTTAAAGATGTCATATGCGTGTATAAGACAAACATGAGTGGAAGATTGCGAAGTTTGTATTTGTTATCGCTTGGAATGTTGTAAAATATGACATGTTTGCGACGTGTGTCATTTGATGAGTCTGCGAATTGTTTGAATCAAAGTTGGCTCAAAGGCATGGCCGTTACAGACGATTGGTCGTTATAACAAGCCACGCAAAGCCATTTCAACTAACGTTACAGATACTTACACAAACACACACACACACACACATATACATCAATACATAATACACACGTATATTTTGCAGCAGATATATATTTATATATGTATGTATGCATGTATGTATAAAGAGATGTGTGTGTGTGTGTGTGTGTGTGTCAAAAGGAATGAACAGAAAATGAAGTGCAGTCAAGGCAACGAAGCACGAATGAATAGAAGCCAAATATGGCAAAGGGGCGGAGGCAAAAACCAAGAAAGAATACAAGATGGCAAAAAAGCAAGAAAAAAACCGAACTCATGATGTCTGTTTGTCTAACAGTCGTTGTGCTTGATGTGTGTGTGTGTGTGAGTGTGTGTGTCTGCAAATGTATCTCTTTGCTAAAGTATTGGAATTTCAACCCAGATACTTTTTGTTTTTTTGTGTTTTTTTTTTTGTGTTTTTTTTTTTTTTGTTTTCTGTGTTATTATTATGTTGGTAAAGCAGAGTCAGGACATAAATAATACAGAAAAACCAAAGGACGATGATGATAACGAAACACATTACAACGCGTCAGTGGAAAATATTGAATGAAAAATCCTTGCTTATGTATAAGCAAACAAACAAGCAAGCAAGCAAACGCGAAGCAACAACAAAAAATACAACAAAAACGACAACAAGAAAATAAAGTGGAAAAAAAAGCAGAAGCGGTGTGAGATACTCAGCTAGACTGACGCAAGAGCATAACGGACTGGCTGAACGAATAAACGACATGCCAGACGAAAGAGCAAACAAACAAACGAATGAACGAACGAACGAACCATAGTGGAGCCTTTCATAGATTATAAAATGTTTTACACACACACACACAGATACACAGAAGCACAGATACACAGCTACACACGCACTTACACAGGCAATCATACAAAGCTACAAGTATAATAACGGTATACCAGTGTATGTGTATGTGTGTGTGTGTTGCTTTACATTGCTTTGCTTGTTTGTCTGCTCAATAAATGGATGAATGACTGACTGACTGACTGGCTGGCTGGCTGACAGATGGACGGACGAACGAATTCGCAGTCAGATAGGCTGACAGGCTGACAGCCGTGCTTGAACTTCTCTTGACTGATGTCGTTTCAGTGCGGGAATATTTCGTATTTTTGTACATAATCTATACACACACACATACATATATATATATATATATACACACATATATATATGTACATTATAATATACATTGTGTGTGTGTTGTGTGGGTGGATGGGCGTTGTTAATGCCGCTGCTGCTGCTGCTGCTGCAAATAAGGGTGTTGCTTTTGTTAGTGGCGGTAAATTTATGAAATACTTTTCTAGCGAGAATCGCACCAATGGCAAAGATCTCACGCGCCGATAAAAAAATACAGCAGCAACAACAACAACAACGACAACGACAGTCACAGTAGCAACGTCGACAACGCCAAAAACAACAACAACAACAACAACAACAACGACGGCAAGGAAATCGTTGCGACAAAGAACGCACAGGAGTCGAAATATTTTCACGACAATGGGGTTTTTGATTTGATTTACTTTCTTTCTATTTTTCAAAAAAAAAAAAAAAATAAAAAAAAAATACCGTATTTATTTTGTGCTTCTTCTTATTTTTGCGAACGTTTGCGGATTTGAGTGTGTGAAGGAATAGGATGGCGCTTTGATTTCCTTGTTTAGCGGTTTTCATATTCGTCAATGTGTTCGCGTGCGTGTGCGTGTGTGTGTGTACATGTGCTTTGAACACAAAAGTGGTGTTTTCATTGTTGTTGTGCGTTCGTTCATATGACAGGTTTCAGCAAGTTGCGTGAAAAAGTACATTGTTCATGTACCGTTTCGCGCAATGTTCTCTTCTCATCTGTTCTCAACGCAACTCATCGCTGCTCTTGTGTTCTGTTCTGTTCTGTTGTTGTTACCTTCTGTGCTATTCGGTGCTGTTCGATATGTGCTTGTTGTTATTGTTGTTTTTGTTGATGTCGAATTGTGTGTGTGCAAGCAAGCAGGCGGTCGTACGGCGTGGGGCGGAGCGGGGGTCACAGGCCATCAACGCGTACGGAAATTTGAAGTGTTACATCTTATCTTATCTACGAAACGACTTAACATTAAAGTTAATTGGGTTTAGGTCGTTTGTTGGCTTGGCAAACATTTCGGCCAGCTTAAAGTTGAAGTTCTTACATTTTATTCATATGTATAAAAATGTAGTTGACTTTAACTTTCGAGGCATAACAACATGTGTAAAATAAAAAATTAAATTTTATTTCAACTGTTTTTAAATATGTTGTATACCGTTTTGTATGCCCTCAAGTTTGTGTCCGTTATGCGCGACTTTTAAACTCTCACTTGTTACATACACAAGTACATGTATAATAAATCATATGACATCAACAAACGCGCACAAAGTGTCTCTGCCTTCTGTCAACACAAAAAACACTTCTTTTTATTTTCATTTTTTTTTTTTTTTTTTTAAATTTGCTGTTAATTGTAAATCGCTTTCGGAAACAATAAAAAAAAAAATTCAAGTTGATTTTTCATTTCTGACATATTAAAGTATAAATTTTTGCGGCAATTTTGTCGGCAATTAATTCTCTATGTTGCTGACAGCAAAGCAAAGCTTTAAGAAGCCGTTCTTTTAATACCCTACACAGACATTTATATAAGATTTGTTTCAAACTTAATGCATGGTATGCCTGGATGAAGGGCATGAGTTGCCATTCAATACTTTTGTAAAGCAGTGATCTGGAAGTCGATTGTACTAATGGAACTCATACAAGCGAAGAGCTAGAGATCTGAAATTTGTTGGATAGACTCGCAAAATTCGAGTATCACTACAAGTTTATATATAAGAATTTATGCCACGCCCACTTCATAGGAAATTAATAAAAATGTAACGACAAAAATTATTGACTGTTTATAAACATAAACCTACAAATACTTCGAAGATGATATGATATATATCATATATGTATAATGTTATATCCTTGGTACTGGTTCTTTCTTATAGGCTTTTCCATGTCTTATGTTAAATATATGTTTGAAAAGTCGTTGGTTTAAAAAAAATTTATTTTTTTTTAAGAGAACTATTAAGAAAGGTATTTTGTTATAATGGAATGGTCTGAACTGTAGAAACCCATGTAGACGACCATTTAGCATATAAATACAATTGTATACAACAACGTGTGTGTGTGTGTGTGTGTGTGTGAGTTTTGGCAAATCAGAAAATAACGATTTCTTCTTATTCTTTAAAAGTTTTTGCACAATCACTTTATTTATTTGTTGTTGTTGCAAATGCAGTTGCTGTTTTTCTTTTTGTTATTGTTGTTGTTGTTGTTGTTTTGCAATTTCGCTTGCATTTGCTTCTTCTTCACATCGCTGTTGTTGCTGTCACTTTTTCGCTCCACGGCGCATTCGTTGCTTGTTCCACTTTGTCGTTTCCATGTTTTTTTTTTTTTGCAGTTCATTTTTGTTGTTGTTGTTTCGTTTTTTTTTTTCTTCTCAACAAACAAACATACGAAAGTTAGTTCTGTTCTAAGTCCTTATCGTCAGCGTTGCTGGTTGGGCATGTGTACATAGCCTTATTTCATCTTTGCCTTCGTTGTCCTCAACGCCTCGCTTGGCATCCTTGTCCTCGTCGTCGTCGTAGTCGTCGTCGTTCTTAACTTGCTCACACTTACCTAAGCGCCAAAGCACATCCACTCGTTACGTTTGTTTTTTCTATTTATTTATTTATTTTTTGTTGTATTTTTTTTGTTTTCCTTCTTTTTTTTGCTCTTCGTGTTTACGACATTCGCAGTTGGATTTGGATTTTCATAATATGCAGCATCAGCATCAGCAGCAACGACAACAACGACAACAACGACAACAACGACATCAACAACAACGGCAGTAACAACAACAACAACAACAACAGCAGCAGCAGCGATATCAACGAGGGCATCGTTATTTCCTTTTGCTTCTCATTTGGATGCTCTGCTTTTTGGTTACTGCCTCGCGCGCTCTTTTTGTCGCACTGCTCTCGCCGCGCGCTCTCTTCTTGCTGCGTTGTTTTTACACGCCTTTAGCTCAGTTTCAGTTCCGTTCCGTTCAGTTCAGTTCAGTTGAGCTCAGTTGAGTTTTGCTTGTATATGTTGTATTTGTTGTAGTTGTTGTATTTGTTAGTCAGTTGTTGCGGCAACCATTTTAACGTTTGTTATTCTGCCGATTTGCTTCAGCTTCAGCTTCTTCTTCTTCTTTTTGTTTTATTATTATTATTATTATTTTGCTGTTGTTTTCGTGTTCTTTTTTTTTTTTTGTGTTTTATAACAGAGTTTACATTTTTTTTTTTGCTGTGCACGTTTGTAAGCGTACATACATCCTGCCTCCCAGCCATGTCCCCCTTTCGTAAACGACAACTTTTTTGTATTGCTGTGTGCTTGAGTTTTTTGTATGTGTGTGTGTGTGTGTGTGTGGGTCGCGGCACTTGCCGCTTACTCGTTCTATCATGCGCACGCTCCTTTTACATTGCTATCTGTGACTGTGTCGCACCCCAAAACTGTTTCTGTATGTGTATGCGTGTGTGTGTGTGTATTTGTACACGTCCCCCCAGGGTAGCTTTATTGTATTGCAGTATACTGTCGTTGTTGTTGTTGTTGTTGTTGTCGTTGCTGGTGACTTGCCCCATCATTTTGCCTTTTCTTTTCTTTTCTTTTGTTTGCTTTTTTCCATTTTTTTTTTCTGCTTCTTAATTTTCTTTGCTGTTTTTTTTTCGCTCCTTTTTTTTAAATTATCTTCGCTTTTTCACTTTGGCGCATAAGCATACCCCATACTATTGCCATAAGGGCATTATAACTTTGTCATGAAGCACATACATACATACACACATACATATATATTGCCGATCAGTTGGACAAAACGCGTTGTCAGTAAGTAAGTCCGTTTGTCCGTCCATTTGTCTGTCCAACTGTTTCAATATGAACTTTTACACGTTCAACAGTCCGTTTGCCGAAGCGTATACAAGTTTCATTAACGCCAAAGCAAACGTTTTTTTCTTGTTCTTCTTCGTTTTTGTGTCCTGCTTCATGCTTACTTCTTTTTTTTTTTTTTTCTGTTTTCGTTTCATTTTTTTTTCAAAATGGCAGCACGGCTCAGTTTTCCAGGCTAAAGCTTTTCACACAGCGCACAGCTGCTTTTGGGATTTCAACTCTGTGCCTTTGCCAGTGCTGCCACTCCCGCCGCCACCGCCATGCTGCTTCTATTTCTGCTGTTTTTGAAATATGACACTATTACGCCTGCTCTGGCTGCTCTGCCTGCGTTGGCTACTCTTGTTGCTCCACCCACTAAGCCGCTTTGCACCTTGCCTGCCAACCCACAAAGCGCCCCAAGCGTATACTCTCTATGAATGTCTTTCCGTACATTCTTTATGGCTCAAGTTTTTTACTTCTATGCACTTGAATTGCAAATTTATGTAACGATTTTCTTTCTTTTTTTTCTTTCGTTCTTTCTTAACTTTTCTTTAAGCACCAATCGACTATTTACGTATCAAGCCAATTCGCAATGAAGATACAGAAGAACTTCGGTTTTTTTTATTTCTTTTACGCATAAGCAATTCCGTCTGTCTGTCTGTCCGTTGTTCCTTGAAGTTTAACCGCTTTAAGTTTCGGCTTTTTACATTTGGTTTCTTTAAACATAACCAAAAACTGCTTCAATTCGTATACAGTTTCGTATACGCAATTTTATATCATCCGTAAATATATTCAATATTATTGTATCGTATCGTAACGTGTATCATTCAGGCACATAAATCCATTTATGCAAATAAATTATATAGAAGTATTCTTTTCAAGGTTTTTATACTATGGTTGTATCAGCGTTGAAGAAGAAGTAGGAAAGTTGGTTGTACAAACTTTAAAAATTCGAAATTCACTTGTGTTGTTTATTTATTTATATATATATATATACATATATATTTTGTAGCTTTGAGACAAGTGTGAGGCATCAAAATGAAACGACTTCAAGTCAGACTTGGGTGAATTCAAGTGTGTGAGAAAATATCAAAATTCATTGTTGTGGTCATTCATGCAGTAAAATCCTCACATAAACACACACACACACACACACACACACACACACACACAAAGACATAACCACGTGCGCTCACATTGCGGCACATAAAATAGCTGCAAATTTATTATCGAAAATAAGTAAAAGGCAAAAAAATAAATGGTAAAAAAAAAAGAAAAAGAAAAAAAAAGCTGTGCCGACGTTGAGCATACACGACAATATAATGCCCTGCACACACATGTGCTTAAAGCATTGCGTGAAAATTACGCAAACGTTACCTATTAAAAGTAACAACAACTTAAACGACGAACGTACGGACATGATTCAAACATTATTGCTTATCGTACAAAAGCATGAGCCGCATGTATATGAAAGACGCTGTGTAGGGTATAAAAACGCATAAAATAAAACTAGAGCGCAAAGTAGAGGAAGTCAACGACAACAGCAACAACAACAACAACAACAACGAACGGTGACGGCGGCCAAAGCAGCTAAGAGTTGTACTGAGGCCATGAGATGTTGAGCAGTGAAGAGAAGAGAAGAGCAGAGCAGCGGTGCGGTGAGACGAGTGGAGCGGTGATGATTTGTGCTTGGGGGCTATTATGTGTGAATGCTGCTGCTGATGCTGTTGTTGTTGTTGTTGTACGAAAGCCAGGGCCGTAGCATTGGGTCAACGCAGTAGAGCAGAGCCAGAGCGCAGCGCAGCAAAAAGTAATCCAGAGTCATAAAAATTAAAAATAGCCCAAGTAAATGTCTAATAAACTTCAACTTGGAATGGTTTGAGTCGGCAACCAAAACCATCGCATAAAATGCATTAAACTGACCGAAACCACAATGTTCGTGGAATGTTGGCGAACCAACTAACCAAACGAGCGACCGACCGACCGACAGACCGACCGACGGATCTAAAAACGTTTATGCCGTGTCACACACACACACACGCACGCACACACACGCTCATTTGGTTGTGCATTGTACGAAAAACAAGTGTTCGCTGTGAGAGCGCCGAATTGTGAGAGACAGAGAAAGTTTAAGTGCTGGAATGGCGCATGTGTTAGCAAATCTGCCCAGACCAGCAGCACATTAATTGCGTATGTGTGTGCATGTGCCGGTGTATAGATCAACACATTTTGTGTCTATAGGCTGCTGCAACGGCACCTACTTAGCACCTTTGCCAATCAATCAATCAATCAATCAATCACTCACTTAATCAGTTAATCAAGCGCTGCCCAAATCGCGCACTTTTCGGTATTTTCTGCAATTTCAATGCAACCATGTAAAAAGTCCATTGTGAATTTCGTTTAACCAGACACATGGTAATTCGGAATGTTTCGGACAACAAAATTGGTTCTATCATATTTAATTTCGTATGCAAATCAAAAAAATTATGTTAAAAATTAAAAAATAATCTAGAGGGTCATGACATGACTGATTGATAAGAGTTCCATAGTTGATGTGATAAATAAATAGAAATGCCAAAAAATTTTACACAAAATTTACAAAAAATTAATTTCAGAAAAGTTATTTAATCTAAATTCAGTAATCTGATCCCCCGGGTTGCTTATTGTCCGAATTATAAGAGTTATAACTATTTTCAATTAGCATTGAAAAATATATTGTCCGTCCGTCGGTTTGTGCATCGAAGGAACATTTGGCTTCAGACCACGGCAACTCATGGAATGTTCTTTTCATTTCAGTTGTTTTGTATCTTGTTTTGCCTATCGATAATCGAAGACTTATAGACTTCAAGATTCCTCAATTTCGCGCCGCTTTTTGTCGCCCAACGGCAGCAAAAAGGTGCAAAGCTGCTCGGCGTATTTCTTCCGACGCTAGTTTGTGAAAAACGTGGATTACTTCTATTCGTCAGACTCAAATTATATTGTTTACTCAACTCAAACTGCTTGTGTCTTCAAACAAAAGTTTAACAAAGCGGCAAACGATTTATTTAACAGAAGTAAATAATTATACATCAAATATTTTGATTCACGCGTACCGTGAAGGATGTTCTTCTAACAGCGACGCTCAAACGGACGTTTTCAAAAGCGGCGACGGTGATGAACTTCGTGGCTAACAACATGACGCTCGTTTAAGTAAGAAGGTTTGCACATTGAACACTTATTGCAACAACAATAAAAATATGAACAATAAAAAAAAAACACACTTCAACTATTTTATTTTATTTTGTTTTTTTTTTTTTTTCATTCAATTGTTTTATACTTTCGATATAATTAATGTAAAAGTCTGTATGAAAATTTGCCGGGTTTTGCATGCGAACGCGGGCGAGCAAAGAAAAAAGTGTTAAGTGTGTAAAATCCGAGGCACGTAATTAACACAATTAAAATCAAAACACTAATGAGCTGCTCTGCTCTGCTCTGCTCGACGCTGTAATGATTCGTTGCCTGCCTGCCTGCCTGCCAGCCGGTCTGTCTGTCCGTATGTCTGTCCCCCTGTCTGTCTCAACGCCAGTTTGCATGCGTGTGTGCGAACGAGCCGGCAAGCAAGCAGGCAAGCGAACGAACGTTAGTTGCCGAGCTCTTTGTTAAAGACACTTCCCTAACCGAATCGCCACCGAGACCGAGCGACCAAAACGACCGACCTACCGCCCACCGCCCACGCTCACGCCCACGCACTTGCCGGGCGTACATTGGGCAGGCAAAAGAAGCAACAGTAGTGAAAGAAAACAGCTGAGACTGATAATAAACTTCAACTGTGTGTGTGTGTGCGTGTGTGTGTGTGAGTGTTAATTGTAAGTTTAAATGAAAATACAAAAATTAAATCGTTCGTCTTGCAGCGCTATAAAGTCAAAAAAACAAAAAAGCAAGAACAAGACAAACGCCCACGGAGCAAAAACCAAGTCAAAACCAAAAGCAAAAAGAAAAAAATGCCCTAAAAAAGGAGTACATTTAAATTGCTTGGCAAAAATGACTCGGCGCCACTGAGCGAAATGTAATGAGTGAGCATCAATGACAAATAAGTAAATGCGTGCGTGTGTGTGTGTGTGTGTATGCCAACGAGTAAGCAAACGAGCGATTGTGCGAGCGAACGAGTGAGTGAGTGAGTGAGCAAACGAACGAAAGAACGAACGAACGTCTGTGTGTGTGTGCTTGACATGTAACTGTGTGCGTGCGTTTCTCCCCAATTGCTGATTTTACTGTGTTATTTTCTATGCTTAAAATATGAGTATTTTTTACAAAGCGCTTAACGCCATTTTGTTTTTTTTTTTGTTTATTTATTTTTTTCTTTACTATCCTTTGTGGCAATGATCAGCACAATATATTATTTTTTTATATATTTTATTTATTATTTATATTTTATTTTTATTAAAGTTTATTTGCGCTTTCTTTTTGTTGTTGTTGGCGCTGTTAAATTCTAATCTGTTGAAATCAACCACAAACGTTGGTTTTATGCTGTCGAAATTTCAACGACAAAAGCATATTTACTTACATATTTTGCTCAAATGTCTGTCCGGCCGTCCCTCCGTCTGTCTGTCTGCTCTTTTAACGCTCAAATTAAGCAAACACAAGCACAAGGGAGTAACACTGAATTTTTGGCCACAACACAGCTACTTATATGTGTGTCTGTATGTATGTGACACATATTGTGTGCGCGTGTGTGTGTGTGTGTGTGTGTGTGTTGAAATGGCGTTTGCATCATTGAGTGAATTTTGCTCTTTAGAAAATATACGTTTTCTTTGCGTTTTTTTTTTTGTTGTACTTTTCAAATTGAGTTGAACTCTATTTGAGTTCGAGTTGAATTGGTGTCAACTCAAGATGTCCGTGTGTGCTCGCCCCAAAAGTGTGCCCTCAACCCCCCCGGTGTTGTATATGTACATGAGCCTGCGCAGTTCTTTGAAAATTAGCCTTTGTTTTCTGCTTACTTCTGCCGAACAGCAAATAAAATAAAGGCAACAACAAAGATAACAAAAAATACAAAAAAAAATACAACAAAAGCAGAAAAAGTCAACTTCAGTCATGTCACGAAAAATTAAACGCACTTTAAATGAAAACTTCAGCAAGCCATGCTAATTTTTAAAGCTTGTATTGCACGTGGGCGTGGCACTGCGCCTCACATAATGTGTGCGCAAGCTGTATGCCACATGCAATATGCCGCTCAGGCACAATTGTGTAGTGTAAAGTGTGCAAAAAATAAAGCAAAAAAAAAAACACATGTTGACGCATGAAAAACCGTTAAGTTGGCTATCAAATAATAAGTTATTGCTTGAAAAAAAACGCAACGTTAAAAGGGTGGCGCCACGCCCAAAGTTGAGTAGGAAACCCAACATTAAAGCGGTATTTAAATATATGACAAATCAGCTTTAAAGTCAAGTAAAAGTTACTTGAAGCAGCAAAGAAGCAAAGAACGTTTAACCTCTACCCCACCCCCACACATGTATGTGTATGTATGATTTATTAAGTGGCTAAGAAGTTTACTTAAGAAATGATGCGTGCAGCGTATTTAAATTGCGGCATGGCCGAAGTAAACCTTATTTTTTTTATTTGGATTTTTATTTGCAATTTTGTTGATTTTTATTTATTTATTTTAACTTTTCGCTGCTTTTGTCATCATGAGTTGTTGTTGGCAAATAAATCAAAGCCATTTACAATCACACACACACACATGCACATACATATATGTAAATGTACATTACAAAATAATATATGTGCAAAGTAAGTAAGATTGTTTGCATAATTTTCCCATTTTCCATTTCGTATGACAAGTTTAAATGTTGGGCTATCTCAAGTCTCATGTCTCAAGTTCCGAAACCGAACCGAAACCGAAACCGAACCGAAACCGAATCGAACAGAATGGAATGGAGCAGTGAAACGGAATGGAGTGGCATGGCGAGGAGACGAAATGAGATGGGCGAACTATGCGATATATCATAACGTAATGGCCTAAGCATAGACTGAAGAAGCAGCAACATAAGAAATATGCAAAAGTGGAATGAGACAGCTTAATGATGGCCTTAGTGCGTAGGTCGTGGGTCGTGGGGCGTTGGCAATAATTATTTGCACAAGCATTGCATATATACAGATAGACAGACACACCGACAGACGGACAGACGGACAGACAGACATATGTACATATGTTTGTTTATAAGCTCTTGCCTGTGGATTTGCCAACGTTGTTGTTGTTGTTGCCTATTTCTGCTCTTCAACAACATACATATTTGCTTCAACATTTGCTGTTTGTTGTTGTTGTTGCTGCGTTTATTATTATTGTGGTTGTTGTTGTTGTTGTTGGTTTTGTTGGTTTTGTTTACACGCATCCCTGAGGCTGTTTAATATTTGCCAAGCATTTATCTTCCGTTTTGTTCTACATTTCCTTTAAATTACTTTTAAAAAAAAATACATATTTATACGTATTTTTTCATCTTCATGCTGTGCAAATAATTACAAATAAAAACAAGAAGATACAAAATATAAAAAAAAAAACAAAACAAACAAATAAATATATAAAATTTAGTTTTTCGTTAATCAAATTTCAAATAATTTTACATATTTTTTCCAAAAATATTAATTAAATTTTATTTCGCATTTCATTTGAACAAAAATTTATGCATTTAACAGACACACACACACACATACACACACACACACACACACACAGAGTTAACGTTGCAACGGTGCTTTGTATTATTATTGTGCGATAAGTTTCTATGGCGCTTTTCAACACTAAACGCTCCCAAAGTATTATTTAGCTAAATTTTCAACAATTTAATTGATAATTTTAGATAATTTTTTTTTACATACATCATGTACACATTATAAATTGGGGTATATTGCGTTATAGCCATGTCCGTCCATTCTCACCAACGGTTCTCGGTTCTCAACTAAAACAGCTAGAGACTTGAAATTTTAAGGTTAGGGGACACTTGAAGTTCGACAGCAGTTCAAATTTGTATACGATTCTAGTCACGCCCAACGCCTACTTTTTTAAAAGGCTAAATTATGTACCACAATTGTTTCTCTTGCCCCCCATTACCCCTCAAAAAATATTTTTCCTAAAGTTGCTATGCCGCCTAAGCTAAAAGAGGTTTGAAACTTTATATTCAAACCATAAAATTGTCTTCCGCCCCTCATTGTTGCCCCACAAAGAAAATTTTTGATAATTTCAACAATTTTCGCGTGATTTTCTTATAAATAAGCAATAATTAATGGGCGTGGCACTGCCCACCACGAGTGCAGTGTATTCTATTGTCGGCTATGCTGTGCTTTTTTCGCTTCATTTTCTTTTGTTGAATTTCTTTTTGAACTTTTGATTTACTCGTCGGCTGAATTTGTGTTGCATACTTTGCTGCTGCTGCTGCTGTTGTTGTTGTTGCGATTATTTATTAGTTTAGCATTAGAGGAAAACACAATAGAATTTCGCCATCATATGCAGGACGTGCATAAAAGTGCACAGCGCTGATGTGCTAAGCTGAAAAGTGAAGCTAATTAGGCTGATTGCTCCCCAGCTGGCCGTCCAACAACAACAGCAACAACAACAACAACAACAACACGCAAAAATAACAACATACGCACTAAATATTTTTAAGCCAACAACGACAACAAAACTTGGCTTACTTCGCAACAATTTCATTCAGTTTGCTGTTTATTATTACAATTTTACATATTACGTATACGCGATGTTGTGCCTTTGAAATTTTTACTACAGAGCTAGTTTTATCTATTGTGTTCTCTCGCACGTTCTCACTAATGGGCTAAGCGTTTTTGTTGGTATTTTCACGATTTTTGTATAATTTAAAAGTTTAAAAATATAAAAAGAATTTCAGTATTGGCGAAAGATGCTTTTGGCCGTCGGTCTCAAGCATCGATTTGGCTGGAACTTCACACTTTTCATTTTTGTTTTGCCTTTCTTATGCATTGAGTATGGTTTTTGTTTATGGCATTTGTATATTTGTTTGTGATTTATATAATTAAGTGAGTTGCACTTACCACTGAGCGAGTTGTGGCCGCAGGACGGCGCCTTGCCGAGCAGATAGTCGTCCTTGCATATGAACTTGTTGTCGTCGAGCACGTATAATTGCTCGCCGGTGCTCAGCTGCTTGCGGCAAATGCAGCACGTAAAGCAATTCAGATGGAACACCTTATCGCGCGGCTTGCGCACCAGGTCCGACGGTGCGATGCCTTGGCCACAGCCGCTGCACTTCGTCCCATAGCGCCTGGCAGCCGAAAGGCGACAGACGACAGTTGACAGTTGACAGAGGAGAGAAAAGAGATCAAGAAAAATCGCTTGGTTTAATCAAAGATATACAAATGAATTTATATAACAGTCAAAGCAGCAAGGAGACATGTTCAAGGGCGGCGGCGGCGACGGGAATGAGGAGAGCGAAGTCAAAATGCTTTGCTAAATAATTGCGAAAGCACGGCAGAATAACACAACTTTTAACTCTTTATCTTATCTTCCCCACACCCTACCGCCCTCACTTACACACTCTGTAATCATTAAAGGCAATGCGAGGCAAATGCTCACTTTGATTGACTGACGGACGGACTGACTGACGGACAGACTGATTGACTGATGACCTGATTTATCAACAACATTGCTCGGCGTTGATTGCGTGTCTTTGTTATAATGTCGCCAACAACTCGTATCTTCTTCTGCATGTTGCTCTATGCTCAACACATGCCCGTGAGTGACAAGCGTTCATTAACTTTGCGCAAGGACCTTACATGTCTCTCAGCCCAACCAAGTACTTTTCTGTATGTGTGCATCAAAAGCAAAAGAATTCAATCTAATGTTGTGTCCATTCGTTCGTCCGTCTGTCTGTCCATAAGCAGGGATTGTTTCCGCTGCACAGACAATCAAGCGTCATTGCAGTTTGTTCATTTATTTAACATTTTCTACTTTAAGTTGCTATAAAACCATAGATGATCTTGAAATGTTTGCTTAGATTGGCTTGTAATTTGTCTCATTCATTTGCTGCGCTGCCGTGTGTCATGTTATAAGCAGTAACTCACCTGAAGAAGTCATTTCGACAATACAATTTCGATTCGCGACTAAAGCATTTATCCGTCAGCGGCTGGAGACATTCGCAGCAACGCACGCAGGACGCATGCCAGACGCGCTCGAGCACGTTCAATAGGAATTTGTCCAGTATCGGTTTGTTGCAGCCCGCACAGGGATCGCCCACGCCCACCGTCGGCTCGCTGCGTCCTGCAAAGAGAAGGCCATGAAATATAATCATTATAATACATAACACAAATGATATATAAATGATATTTTTCGATCCACAAATAAAAGCAATAAAGATTCTGTAATCTGGAGATGTGACTTATATGTATAATTGGTTAAAAAAAGATATGGTTTTACATTAAATGTTATGCCATAAAGAATTTTTAATCTGGAGATGTGACTTATATGAGTAGTTGGATTACAAGACAAACAGATAGTTTTGGATTGGCGATGATATATTAAATGTTATGTTAAAAAGATTATTTCATCTGGAGATGTGACTTATATAAGATATAGAAGATTAAAGATGATAAATTGAATGTTAGCCATAAAGATTATTCAATTTGGAGATGAGACTTATATGTATCATTGGATAAAAAGAAAGACAGTTGACGATGATATATTAAATGTTATGCCATAAAGATTATTTCATCTGGAGATGTGACTTATATGAATAGTTGGATAAAGACAAGGAAGGAATTTTTAGATTGGCGATAATACATTAAATGTTATGTTATAAGATTATTTAATCTGGAGATGAGTCTTGTATAAGATATAGAAGATTGAAGATGATACATTGAATGTTATGCCATAAAGAATTTTTAATCTGGAGATGTGACTTATATGACTAGTTGGATTAAAAGACAGACAGACAGTTTTGGATTGACGATGATATATTAAGTGTTATGTCATGAAGATTATTTCATCTGGAGATGTGATTTATATGTATAGTTGGATAAAAAGATAGACGGTTTTACATGATACATTAAATGTCATGCCATAAAGATTAGTATAAGTGGAATTCTTGGATAAAAAGAAAGACAGTTTAATATTGGCGATGATCCATTAAATGTTTTGCCATAAAGATTATTCAAACTGGAGATGAGTCTTATATAATATATGGCATATTAAAGACGTTACATTAAATGTTATGTCATATATGTATATTAGAGTCATTAAAGTTGAATCAACTTATTCAAATTCGCAATCATTTGGAACACTTTAAATACACAGAGAAATACTGTTGAGTCTTGCCACACTTTTAACACCTGCCGTAGTTGCTTTTGATGCTTGTTGTTGCTGCTGCTGTTGTTGTTGCTGTTGTAAGTAAGCAGCTACAAGGCGTATACACACAGCAAAAGCTGCGAGGCAAATTGCTTATAATAAAAACAGCAGCAAAAGCAACAAAAGTCAAAAAACCAAAAAGCTATAAAGCACAAACAGCATCCTTTTTGGCTGTGCACAAATTAGCAACTCAACGGTGGCAACAGCCACGACTCGACAGTCATGATGATGATGCTGAGACTGCTGAGACTGCTGACGATGCTCATGATGATGATGCCCATGATGATGATGATGACGATCCGGTTGTTTGTACAATGCAAAATACAGTGAAGCTGTGAAATTGCAACGGACGCAAACAACCAAGTGAGCAGTAACAAGTTTGCCATACACACACACACACACATGCACATGCACACGCACTTTGGTCAACAGTGCAACAGTCAACATTACAAAAACCGAAGAAAAATAAATTTAAATAAAATGAAATGAAATAAAATAAAATAAGTAAAGTGTGAAATACTTGAATGGAAATGCCGAAGTGCCAAAAGGGTATTTAGCAAAGCACACACAAAGGCGTGTGTAACCTAACATTTGAGTGGGGGCAACAGAAGAAATGAAAAAACCCAAAATTAAGTCAACTAATGTGTGCAAGTGCAGTTGGCCAATGGCCAATGAAGAAGGCCAACTGAGCGACTCAATTATTTCCTTACGAATGACTAAGCGGGCATTGTAGTGTGCAAGCGTTGAAATGAGGTGCCAACACACGAGCAAGACAGACAGACAGACAGACAGACAGATGAGCACAGGTAGCTTGACCAACCCCTACTACTTGTATTATAGCATATATATATATATAAGTATATGTATATTGTATCTGCCAACGGCGCCCGAGTAAGTTGCTTAATCAGTTCAGACCAGTCCAGTCGAGTCGCTGTGGTTGTGCCACCGCCATCGCCAACGCCACAGCCACTGCCACCCTAAGGCGAAAGCCGCTGTTGAATTGTATGAAGTTTAACTAAATCTGAAGTTGATTTTGTGGGAGGAGCGAACACCCCAAAAGTGCAACCGTATAATGATAGCTCACAATGAAATGAGGCATGCGCACACACATAGATACGTTCGCATGCATATACATACATATATATATATATAAGTGTATTTTATAAGACAGCAAACAAAGCAAAAAAAGGCATGCCAATTGCCAGTCTAGAAGTGCGAAAGAGACAGCAACAGCAAATAAAAATAAAACGAAGATTAAACAGAAGTCGCTGAGATTTATTTTGCTTTGCGGCAAAAGGTGCAAAAAGCCAAATGACGTTGAGTATACTTTTGCTGCGCAGATACTTTTGTTGCTAAGCATCGCACTGGTGGCTTTGTTGCCTCTGCTCATGTTGATGTTGTTGATGTTGATGATGTTGCTGCGGTTGATGATGATGAGATGCGTTGCGCCGCGCAGTCAAATCGCCCGCGGCTTTTATGCTTTTGCGTTAAAATATCTCAGCCGTTTTTTTTTTTTTGTATCTTCTTGCTGCTTTATCGCATAAACGGTCAGTCGCGTATCTAACTTGCTTATATGTATGTACGCAACATTTGCTTAATACAGACCATCACTCAATCATGCAAAACAAAGTCAAAGTCAAAGCAGCAGCCGAGCGAAAAATGCCCAATAAGAAAAAAAAAAAAGGGCGGCCTAAGCGTTACTTTTGTCTAGTCGGCAGTGAAGAAGAAGAAGCACAAGCGTTTAACCGTATGCATGAAGCGCAATAAACATGTCGTTGGCTGACATCAACTTTGGCCAAACAATAATACTCTTTTATTTGTATCTCCTTTATTTATTTTAATTCAAAAAGTTGGCAGAACAACAAAAACAACAACAAAGGCAAGTCTTGAGTCTTGAGACAATGGCATATTGTGTTGCATTGTGGGCGTGGCACAGCTTCTACTAAGCCAAACAGATACTTTGCTGTTAAAGCGATAAGAACAAATATATAATGCTCAAAGATATCTCAGATCTCTGAAGCAAACAGAGAGAGAGAGAGAGAGAGAGAGAGAGAAAGAGTGCTGATTAAGTTATTTTATAGCTGCCACGCCTCTTTTCCATATATCGCAATCGTATAGGCGACATTACAAACACACCAAATGTGTTGTTTGTAAAAAATCTTTTTGTTTTGCGCGTCTCAGATACATTTTTGCATTGCCGACGGTTCTTTTAGCGTTTTTGTAGAAGAATACTTTCAGTCAAATAACAAATTTGGGGGAAAAAAATACGAATTATAAACAATTTCATATTTTTAAAAGAACTTCTATTATAATTGAATTTTTTTAAAAGAGTTTCTATTATAAATTAATAGTTTCAAGGAACTGCTATTAAAACTTTATATTTTTAAAGAAGTTCTATTAAATTTAATATTTATAAAATCACTTTTATAGTAATTGCACATTTTTAAAAGAACTTCTATTGTATTTTGAAATTTTTAATAACACAACTATTATAATTTCATATTTTTAAAAGAGCTTCTATTATGATTTCATGATTTTAAAAGAATTTCTATTATAATTTAATTTTTTTAAAATAACTTCTATTATAATTGCATTTTCTTAAAAGATTTTCTATTGTAATTTTATATTTTTTTAAATAACTTCCATTATAATTGAAATTTTTTAAAAGATTTTCTATTATAATTTCATATTTTAAAAGAACTTCTATTAAAACTTCATATATCGAAACCATTGTCTAAGCAGCGGCAACTCACGGCCTCTCTGATATGAGGAAAAACGAACCCTGACAACACACACAAGCAATGTGTGTATGCGGTGTGAGCGAGACGGACTGCTGGCAGAGGTAACATTATACATTTTGCGTTTCTGGACGCGCTGATCATATCTGCAATGTTGCCACGCCACTTTCTGGTTTCCACACACACACACACACACACACACATGCATTTAGCAATAATTAATGCCGTTGCTTCTGTGCAATGACGACGACGACGACGACGACGACGACGACGACGAAGAGGACTACGAAGTTGCAGTTGCAGTTGCAGTCGACTGACTGAGAATAAATCATGCTATGTAAAGTAAACTCATTGACCGCAGCACGTTTAAAATATTCTTAATGCATTTTTCTAAGTAAGCAATAACTCATAAAATGTTGAAAGCACTGCCAGCACTGAGTGAGTGAGTGAGAGTGAGAGGGAGAGCGCGAGTGTTGGAGTGTGTGTGCATCATAGCGAAAGAACACTGTGGCGGCGGCATTGCGGTTGCTAAATCATTATTCCTTTCGGTTGACCACGTCGCTCGATTCTTATATTATTTCTAAGCGCTTTTGGTTTTAACTTGAGCGCCGCCCCCACCGCCGCGCCCACCATCGCCTCACTGCTGACTAAAGCACTGACAAAGGCTGAGTCGGACGCTGGCTGCTGCTGTGCCGACTGCTGTGGGCGTGTATCAATGTCGAAGAAGAGGAATGTCTGTTCGATGGCAGCGAAGCGCAAAGCCAAATCATCCATCCATTTGAACAACGTTGCGTTTTTTGACGTTTGTCCAAGCCACAATGCAACGCTGCAGCTGTCAGACGGACGGCCGGTGAGACAGACGGCCAGTGAGACAGACAGACGGCCAGTCAAGTAGCGCTAGCATTGTTGGCCCACCCCAAGCAAGTTGCAGAGACCACACCACACAGACCGACCGTCGGACTGACTGACTGTCTGTCTGCCATTTGCTACTGCAACAACAACAACAACAACAACAGTCGTCATCGCTAACAAAATCAGCGCTAAAATCACACAGCGCACTTTTTCTCGCCATATTTTTCTCTCTATATAACTTATATATATATATATTTTTCAGGTTCTTTCAGGCTGCTGCTGCTTATAGTTGTTGTTGTTGTTGTTGTTTGGCTTTTGTCTTTCGTTTGGTCTGCACGATTCTGACCATGATTAAGGCAGTGGAGCAGGTGGTGGCTTGGCTCGGCTTCGCATGGCTCAGGAACATTGGCCGGCGCATGGAATCAACTTCACCGAAACGTGACTAAACTGTTAAAACCAACTCGGCAGCAACAACAACAACAGCAAGAGCAACAGCAACAACAAGAAGAGGAAGCGCTCAGCTCAATCAGTTTATTTGTAGTCAAAGACGACAACGATGACGAAGAAGAAATTTTAAACCCAAAATTGCGCAAAATGCAAACACTGCAAAAATATTAGAGTAACAAAATTACACACACACAGATACACACACACACACACACACAGATACTTATATGTTATTATACGCGCATGCAAGTTTTGGCTCGGAAAATCCGTTTTGCAGACACATTAAAGCCATCTACAAATACAAATACAACAAACACACATGTATCTTGCAACGCTTACCGCTTGCACAAGTATGAAACTAGTTTAGTGTTGTTGTTGTTGGTATTTTTGCATTGTTCATTGCTGTGTGCATAAGTTGATTTCATCTTATCTGCGCATTCGACTACCACACAATTTTCAATGCATTAAATTTCACAAAAACAAAAGCAAAAAAAGAACATCTCTCTACATGATGAAAAATACCTCCTCCGCTGCGGCTGCTGCTTCTTCTACTGCCGATCGCTGGCCATTGCCATGGCAGTAGGTATGTTTATGTTGGCTGATCAAGCATTGATAGCGCGGTACATAAAAATGTATCTATGTATCTTTTGGGCCAAGCGTGTGTGTGCAATGATATATACAATTGCAGTTATAGTTAGATTTCGAACAATTTCACGAATTTCGGCATAAAGTTTTTGAACACAATTAAAATATCAACTAAGCCCCTTTTGGGTTTACACTGGATCGCCGAACCGAACATCGGATCATCTATTAAGTCTCAAAATCAGCTGTCGAAGGCACTAACGGCATTTCGATCTATATATAAACCATATATAGATGATATATATGCATGTCCTTGCGTATTACAGTGGGCGTGGCATGCTTATACTAGCACTTGCAGCGTATTACATATTCGCATTAGCTTGCCTCCACTGCTCCACTGGCCATTGCTATTGCCGTCTCTGTCGCACGCGCTGACCATGGCAATTTTCGAATGTTGGCTGCCATTACGTACTTATTTTTGCCTTTTACAATTTTGTAGCCCAACAGCGAAATGGGGAAATTGCTTTGACGCTCGTATTTTATATAAAGTAGCGATGACTTCGGTACGTGAACGCTGGGCCGGTTGTACGGCAATCAACGGCAGCGGCAATGGCAACTAACTTGGCTGAAATGAAGCACGTACTGACTCTTCTTCTTCTTCTACCAGCAGCTTCATTCTTTTCGTTTCTGCCCCCCGCACAATGTTGTTTTGTTGTATCTTTTCTGCTTTGCTGTATCTTTTTTTTTTTGTTTTTATGTTGTAGTACAATAAATGGTCTCAGCATGTTGCATGTTTTTCATATTCACCGCTGTAAGTTGTTGTTGTTACTGTTGTTGTTGTTGTTGTTGCTTTTACATTACTTGGTAGTCTTCGTTGTCATGGCAGTCGTCAAGTCAACTCAACTCAACTCAACTCAAAGCAATTTTCGCCGGTTGAGGTTTTTGTTGTTATTGTTGTTGTTGTTGTTATTGTTATGCTGCCGCTGCTTCTTCTTCTTGTGGTACTTTTTGATCGTTGCTGACGCCATTATTCAAGCATCAACATAATTTTTATCTTGCCAGTCATCATTGGTGGCAGTTGAGCAACTTTAGAGCGCATGTAACTTGTATCTGTGTCTCTCTGCGTGTGTGTGTGTGTGTCAGTTAGACGCCAAACTTTGTCGTTATTATATATCATATATATATATGATTGTTTATGGTTCCATGTTGTTATAAAAATCACACTTTTGCATTGCTTGTGACTCATTTCGCCACATATGCCATCTCACTCGCACACACACGCCGCCCGCACAGTGCAGTGTGTGTTTGTGCTTTGACATGCCTCTTGGCAATATTTGCGTCGTGGGTGTACGCTTCGAGGATTCGTTTATACAAATGACAGACAGCCTCGGTTTTTTTTTTCTGCTGCTTCTTCTTCTTCTTGCTGCAGCACGCTGGGTGGTTTTGCCTTCATATATATATAACATGCTTCATTTTTTGAATTTATCTTTTTATGTTTGTTTGTTTGTTGGTTTGTTTGTTTGCAAAAGGCATGAATGACCAATGATAAGCTGCGCAAACAGACAGACGGCCGGACAGACGAACAGTCGGAGAGTGCGTCAAATAAATGTAACGCAATGCAGACAGAAGAGGCAGGGGCATACTACTGGCAGTCACTGTCACTAATGACTTTGCTAATATTTTTTTTTTTTAATATTTAAAACTCAAACAAACATGTTACTTAAACATTTTAAAACAAACAAAATAAAATAAAATTCAACAAAGAAAAAAAAAAAACAAAAAAAAAAAAAAATGGCTGCAAAATTTATAATAATTCGAAATCGCACATTAAATGATTATTCAACACTTTCAAAAAATGTGTTTTGTTTATGTCCGTTTTTTTTTTTTCTTCTTCATTATTATTACTGTTATGCGCGACGACAGCTGAGTTAATGAGCGTGAAGCCGCGCCGCGTCGCGACGCAGCTGCAGGGCGGCGGCAACGGCAGTTGCAGTATCAATTACATGATGCAAAACTTTAAACGTATCAAATGCCGTATGTCTCGCTCGCGCACACGCGCACATACGCCTACTCATGTGCAAAATGTGGCAAAGCATACAAAATTCATAAACGGAATGCAATTAAACAGAGCGAAAAAGCACATGTGTGTGTGTGTGTGTGTGAGAGAGCATAGAAAGAGCGGCCGGTGTCGGTTTTAGAAATATTTAAAGGCAGAAACTTTTATAGAAAAAAAAAAAAAAAACAAAATAAATTAGAAATTAATGCCTGAAAATATTTAAAATCAATCAATACAAATAAAGCGACAAAAAATTGCATGTGCATGTGTGTGGGAAAGAGACAGCCAAACTGACAATAAGTGTAAATGCATGTAAGCGGCATATAGCGAGAGTGTGCGAGAGAGAGCGAGACAGCGCTAGCGTGATAGAGAGATTGATGCGAATTGATTGCAATAACAAACAACAACAACGACAACAACAACATGCCAGATATGTTGTTAGCGCACGCCGCAACTCACCGAATGTCAAAAGTATCTGCAACAACAAACGTCATATTCACAACAAAAAAAAACGACAACAAAAACAAACAAAAATTGTGTACAATATATGTAAATACATATACATATATATGATAAAAATCCGACAGATACACAAACGCGCATGTAACAAATTCAAATGCCAACAACAATTTTATACTTTTCACAGAAAAATTTACAATTCTTGCGAAGTTTTGCACGGCAGTCATTTCGCTCATGTGCCGTCCGTCTGTCCGTCTTGAACTTGTTAGCCCGCAAATTAGTTGGTATCTGTGAAAATTTCATATTATAAAACAATCTTTAAGCTACCAGCAAGTATGCTTATGAGCTTCATAGCGCTTGAAAGCCTCAAGAAATCGAAACAGAACTTGAAAACTGTCAAGGGTGCTCCTTAGCGAAGCGTAAAGTTCCAGCGATGTTCATGCGAAGGAACAGCACAGAAGCGTAAACAAAGATCGACGGCCATAACTCAGCGACTGACGTACAGATGGCGTGGTCAAGGCGATATATTACTTCATGCTGCTCAAAGAAATGCACGCTGGACACGCCCACAAAAAGCTTATGCAGCGTATTGCACATGTGAGAAGGAGCGAAGCGAACAACAACAACAACATATGAAGAGAGATAACTATCAATCAGATATTCATTCAACTGTTTCACTATACCGATCGGGAGGATATGAACATTGGGTCGAAGATATTTGCCTTTGTTCAGGATGCTCAAGATCTCTTCTGAGCTTAGAGCAGAGCAATCCAAGTGACTTAAGCGGCCAATGAGACTAGTCGGGGCGTTATAATCAAGCATACTCGACGCTAGAACACACTGCACACCCATGTAGGCGTTGCCACGCCCTAAATCTGTAACAAAATCATATATCTAACATTGTTCATTTAAAAATTATTGAAAACTTCAAGAAAATCCCATAAATATATTAAATTGATAAAAAATTTCGGTTTTTTGGTTCTTTGAGGGGCAGCAAATATTGCAAGAGGGGTTTTTAGAGGTTTACCGTTACCAAGACTTATTTTGACAGCGCCTACACATGACATGTTTCAGTTTCGTAGCGCTTATAGTTCAAGAGTTAAAGCGATTTTGGTAAGAGGTTATTTATGGGCAAATGAGGGGCAATGCCAAAACTTGTGGTACGCCATTTTGTGGCTCCAAGTCGTCAAGCAATCTCACTTGACCGCCAGAACACCGCCCGACTTCTATGTGGTTTACACGAACTTTATCGGCCAAACGTATTTTTGGTCTAAAAGAAGCTCTCAATGGCAAATATTTCTACCAAAATATCTCGGATAAAAGGAATTGCAGCAAAGATTGCATGTATGCAATGCCTTAGCAGACAAATTATGTAAGACTTGAAGGATAATCGAAGTGTAATGGAAGAGCAAAATGATTAAAGGTAATTTTACTAAAAGAGTAAAATATCATTTTCCAGATTAAAGCGTATTTAAGCTCATGTAGTAAGTAAATGGCCAACAAAACACAAATGGAAAAGTGCTAAATTTTGTCAAGCGGCTTGAGCGACGGACGAACGGATGGACGGACAGGCGGATGAAAAGCCGCTGGCAAAAAGGAAGATAAAAACTTTAAATTGTTACTGACTGACAAAATGAATGAATGAATGAATCGGCAAATGTATGTTTGTATGTATGTATGTATGAATGAATGAATGAGTAAATGTCTAAATGACTGCAGTCTGAATACAAACATTAAACACACACACACAGCCACACACACATGTGGAATTTCTTCTTTTTGTTGGGCCATGCAATAGCAAAAGCCACAAAAGCCGCCGGTAACGGTCGTGTCATGTGTTTGGTCATTGATGTCGGCCAGAAGTGAGACTATAAAATGTTTCAAAAAGCTGTGGCTGTGCATGTGTGTGTGTGCATTGTTTTTGCTCATAAGTGGGCGTACAAGTGTATGTACGTGTGTATGTGTGTTGGTGTTATTGCATTGAAGCATTGAACGGTAGCTGCCTAACAAACCAAGCCATACAAACCCTACAAACTCACCAAGCACAAACACACACACACACACGCATGCACGCACGCATGCATTCATTTGTCTGTATTGGCATTGCAAAACTTTGTCAAGCTATGCAAATTCCGTCGCTTGCCGTCTCTTTCTCTAACTCTGCAATATCTGATCGACATAACATTGACAACCGCAACGTTGGCTGCTGTTGCGTTCGGCTGCCCCTCGGCCGGCCCTCGGGCATGCATACGAACACGGTCAACGAGCAAAACAACGCGCAAAGCGATTTTCATTTGTTTTTACGCACATTTGCTCTATGTGCGCGTGGGTGAGTGCGTGTGCATGCGTTTGTGCGTTACGCATTTCATGTATTTTAGTTTGGTTAAGTTGAGCGAAATCATGCATTTTTCATTATTACTTTAAAGTTAATTTATCATTTCGCATATATTTTTTTTTTTGTTAAAATTAATAAACTTTAAAGCCAAATTAACGCATTACGTTATTTGTTTGCTACTTGTGGCTTTAGTGCGTTCTTTTTTTTTTGGCTCATGCATATTCAAGCAAATATGTTTTATTGTAGCACATGAAGTGCGAAAATTATTTGAAATTGCTTAAAAAACATTAAAGATCATTTTTACTTCATTGAGAGAAGAAGTCTCAGCTTATAGAGCAAAATATACATTAACACATCTAACTGATTGTTTCGGCTTATCAGATCGTCTGTCTGTCTGTGCGTCCGTCCGCCCGTCAGACACGCGAACGGACATGCCTCAAATTCATGCATATTCATAGACATTTATTATACTTTGTAGCGGTTTTTGTCGCAGCATCTTATTCCCATGATCAGCAGCTAATAAACCAACCCCTCCCACTCCCTCCCTCACTGCGGAATGCGCCCTTATCAGTAAGTTTATAACCGCGACAGTGCGCGAAAGTACGCTTAGTAGACGACCATAACTTTGCCACAAGCGTGCTCACCCCTGCCCCACAGCCAACCCCCGCCACAACGCTAGTGCGATAGCGCGTCAGTGGCAGTGGCAGAGGCAGTAACCTTGATTGCGAAACGGTGCAGTAAAGTTAACGGATTTCTTTTTTTTTTTCACCGTAAGGGCTGGGGTGAGGGGTAGCGAAGTACGTTTAATCTTTGTCACAACAGTTGTGCTGAGCAGTCAATTTTTGCGCTTTATGCGTTCGGCAACAACACACACACATACACACACACACACACACACACGCACACACACACACACGCACACACACACATGCACACTTTTGTGTGTTTAATGTGGCACACAAAAGTCAATTCAATGCTTATCAGCAACAGAGTATCTGAAACAGTTATCAGCAAAAGAGCAGAGAAACAAAAAAAAAAAAAGTACCAAAGGCGGCGAACGGCAAAACGGTAAAACGGCAGTCGGCCATAGATGAGCGATTGTGCATGAGATTAAGGACGCAAAAAAGCAATGAAAGGAAACCTTCCGGTAGCGTACACACACACACACAGACACACTGAAGCAGAGCGACATAGAGTGTGTGTGTGAGTGAGCGAGAGAGAAGCAACGACGCACAACTGTTGAGGTTGACTTTTGGCTGAGCGCATTTTGGGTAATTGCTGCCACAAAGCACACTACTGCACACCCCGCCCCACCCCACCGCTACAAGCCACACCGCAACAGACCAGCAACAAGCAACAACAACAACAACAACAGTAAGGGTTGTCTAATAGTAACTTGTTTAGGGTTAACTTTTGCCAGCCAACAAACAACAAAAACAAGCAGCGAAAAAACAACAACAACAACAACAACAAAAACTTGTCATAAAAGAAATCAAAAACTTTGCATGACATGATCTTATGAGCAGCAATTAATGCCATGCAACAGTGACAACAACATAAACTGCGACGACAAGTTTACAACATGTTATCGAATGTTAAATTAGTCAGCATTCAAAAGGCAATGAAAAACGTACAATACAACAACAAAAAACACACACACAAAACACTAAACAACAAAAAAAATAAAAGAACAAAAAACAACAACAATAATAATAATAACAAAATATATAGCCCCATATTACGGACGATGCGGAACGGTCTTAAAAGCTACCGCCGCCGTCATCGGTCGCCGCGGTCTCTCAATTGCCTTGTTCTTTTATTGTTGTTGTTGCTGTTGTTGTTGTTGGCACTGAGCGCGCGCGTTGACACATGCCTACAAAATACTACACTATTAAAGATGCCGATTATAATGCTCATAATATAATTAATAATCGGACAATAAAAACGAATGAGAAATTGACAGACTGTCCGCATTGAACGGTTCAATGAAGCGAACGATCAAACGAAAATGAGAGAGAATACAATAACAAAGACAACAACGACAGCAACGACACAACGGCAATGCATAAGAAACAACCGAAAAAGGGGCCACTGAGCGCACATTGGGACGAACGAATATCGGAACATGTGGACAGGCAGACAGACAGAGACAGACAGACAACTCTTGGGTCACAGCGTAAAACAGAGACAAATCGACTCCGTTCAACCGTCTGTTTGTCTGTTGGTTTGACTGACTTTCTGTCCGTCTGTCTGACTGTTTTGCTCAATCAGCTGCTGACTCTCTTGCAAAAGATGATGGCAACGTCAATGTTTGCCGATTGTCGTTTTCGTTGGGCTCACCTTTTGCCGCTAAAGGTGTGCAAACGTGCGGAAACACGTATGAGTGTGTGAGACTGTGTGTGTGTGTGTGCAGAGGCCAGACGACACGCACATTCAACGTTGAGTGACGCTTTGGCTTTGGCTTTGGTGAATGCAGCGGAGCAGCGCAGCGCAGAGCAGCGAACACAGCAGCCACATTACACGCATGATTATGTTGCGCAGGTTTTTCCATTGTTGTTTTATTTTGTTCACTTTAATGTTTTATTTGTAGTTGATGATCTCATGTGCGCAACGTACGTACCCCGCCGTCGTCGCCGCCAATGTTGCGTGATAAGAAGCAAAGCACAGCAAAGGCAAAAGCAAAAGCAGTCAAAGGTACAGCGATATCGAATGAGAGACGCAACCAATACAGCGTTATAAACTGGGCACGGCTACCAATTGCCATATCGTTATTCTCAGTCAGTCATTCACTCACTCATTCCGTCCGTCCGTCCGTCTGTCAGTCAGTCTGTCCGCCAGTCTGTCAGTCAGACATACACACAGATGTCTGTCTTACCTTTTTTTTTTTTTTTTCATTTCATTTCATTTCTTTATCTACGCTGCACCGCGCAGCCGACGCACTTGTCCAACGTTAGCTTACACTTAAGCACACACACACACACACATACACATGCACACTCCCTCGTTCCCCGTTCCTCGCCCCTTGCCCGGTTTATATTATTCTCTGTCTCGAGTGTTCGGAACGAATTGCATTTAGTTACGGTCATCTGCGTGATCGTTTTTCTTCGCACTTCAGCTTCTATTTCATCGCTTTGGTTGTTTAACTATTTTCATATGCGAGACGCTGTCGAACTCAAACGTTTAAAGTCGCGCCGAGCCAAACCGAGCCGAGCCAAACCGCGCCAAGCTGCGCTGAGCTGAACTGAACTGAGCTGAGCCGATCCAATCGGTTCCAAATCACTAATCGTTATGTTCAGAGTTACAAAAGTTCATTATCATGATCCAAACAACTTCACTTACACACACACACACACACACACACACATGTCTGTTTGTATGTGTTACAGAAAAACATATTGAAACATATATGAAAAGTCGTATACATACAGTGGCACATTGAACATCGGCGCAATTGGCGATCGTTCAGTGTCCAATTTGCCGTATTGTTCTTTTATATATTTCGACGGATCTTCAAAATATTAATAGAAATCTCAAATAGCTTCTGAGTTACAAGCTTCTGAAGATTAACCCACATAGTTATCTATGCATATTCATGAAATCTATTAAACTTTAAACACGTTTTTTAAAAAAACTTAATTTCAAAAATTTATTGCTGTTATAATAACTCAAAGACAAATCAACCGTTCGTTTTGATACTTGTTGGAGCTTCTTTTATATATATGTAGACACATACATATATATTTCACCATACAATGAACCTACAGTTTTTCGATAAACCAAAATTCATACAATTTTCGATTCGAATAAACTTATTGGGTTTTTTCTTATTGCAGGCACTGTGAAGATCGTTTTTCAGCCTTGGGAGATCGCAAATAACTCGCAGATTTTAAAATTTTTCAGTTTAAAAATATTATCATATATTTATCATATAACCAGAAATATATCGTGAGAACATGCACGTATTACATGGAGAGGTTTTCTTTAAAAGTGTTTTTTTTTTTTTGGATAATTTTTTTTTGTGCTTCACCTTCTGATATGATTACTGGCACGTCCAGATTATCATGTGTCCGGTTTGCGGAATGTACGAATTATGAAAGTTCTATGCATATTTCATATAAGGATGCCAAGCATTTAATATAACAGTAATTGAATATTTGTTTCTGCTCTGTTTCTTATTGCACATGTTTATTATTTTTGTATTGTTCTTGAAATCTTACTTACTGCGGAACATGTCTAAAATTGCTCCAACTTGAGAGAGAGTTTCAAGAGATCATAATTCATGTTGGCTTTGAAATTGGGTGTTTGAGCGGTTGATATATTTAATCGTAGGTTTTTAGCGTATTCAAAGCCAAAAAAAACTCAAATTTGTTTGTTTTATTTAAAATTTCGACTTCATTTATACATTTTATACAAAATTGGGCACTCATTTACATTCGCGTTGATCACGTGTCTTGTTGCTTTATATATTTTTTGTCAGCTCACGAGTTTTACGTACACAAATCACGCCCAACTTGTGGTGTGAAGAGCATAAAAAGCAAAAAAATATGACTGTGCCATGCACGGCAATGCATTTTTGTTTTTTGCTCGGTTACTGTTTCTGTTTTTGTTTCTGTTTTTGTTTTTGTATTTGTTTTGCGCGTTATTTTTTGCAATTCTTTTCAATAGTCGTTATTTTGCTTTCTTCAAAATTTATGGCTTATAAATTATCCGACATGTTGCCTATTGACAGCTCTAAAAAAATCGTAAAAATGCACAATGGCAAAATGAAACAGAAACAGCAACAAAAACAACAACAAAAACAGCAACAGCAACAAAATTCACAAAACAAAGCGCAAAGATAACGTAAATGGGCGAAATAAGAGCGGTGAACCACGACACAACAACAACAGCAACAAAACAAAGAAAAAACTAATCGGTTTAAAAGCAACAACAACAAATGACAACAAATAAATGCACATATATGCATAGATGTAAGTGACAGTGTTGCCATAATAAAAAAACACACACATTTTATGAAAATAAACAAGCAAAATTAATACAACTTTGGTTATATGAAAGTATGTTCGTGATTTTATATTAATTTTAAACAAGAAGTAACTTTGACAATGACAGACCAATGGAAATGTATTTTTTCAGATCAAAAATTATGCCGGCGAAGGTGAACACGGCCACCGTGTATGTGTGTGTGTGTGTGTGTGTGTGTGTGTTGGAGTGTACTAACAGTTGTATGACAAACAAAAAATACATAATTTCTTGCGCATTTTTAACTAAACAACTTTTATTTTCTTAGCTTAAAAGTTAGTGATGTAAGAAGCTAACCAAACATCGATAAACGATTATTGCATACTTTGTGCATTTTGCAAATTGCAAATAACATATTAGTATGCGTTTTATAAGCTATTTTAAATACAAATAAATAACACACAAGACGCGCAAGTAAACATTAATGATCGTCGTTGTTTTTCACAGCGATAAATTGGTTATCGATATTTTGACTACTGTTTTGCATTTGTCCAAGGCCTTACAGCACTAACACTAACAATAGCACTAGTCGTCAGACACGGAACTGGTAACGCCCATAGCAGGGGGGCCACATTTGTATGGCAGCATGTATGTATGTGTGTGTGTGTGTGTATGTGTGTGTGTGTGTGTGTTTGTGTGCTTACGGAATTTGAATTACTTTGACCGATAATTTATAGCAAACGCCTATCAAAAACGGTGTTTGCTACTGCTGTGTCAGCAGCGCTCGTCAAAAGAACTTGACGCGACTGAAGAAGAAGAAGGTTTGCTCGCCAATAAATCAGTTGCGAAGTCAGTTAAAAGTGATTTAAAAATATGACTTTGCTGACGGTTGATCGTCATTGCTGTTAGTTGTTGTCTTGCTTGCTTACTGCTGTGCTTTTTTGTTGGTTTCTTTTCTTTTTTTGGCCATATTGCAGACCATGCTTAAAAGTTGTTATACACAGACGGACGGACAGACGGACAGAGTGAGCGGGCGAGAGCGAAGGCTCATAATTATTTTGCTACACACATTCACACACACACACACACACAGACACATAAGAGCAAAGGACAATGCGCAAAGACAGAAAGAATGTTGTTGCTGTTGTTGTTGCTGTTGTTGCAAGTGTGGCGGCCGTTCAATGCGGTCAAATGGCTAAAGGTAGAAAAGCCACAAAAGCGGAAATGGTTTGTTGTTGCCAGTGATATTCTTAACAGCAACGGCAACAGCAACAGCAACAATAAAAAACAACAACAACAACAATAGCAAAAACGATGAATACGACGACGGCGACGAAGAAGAAGACGATGACGATGACGACGGCAGCAGTTAAAGTCATAAATGAAGATTAACTATGAGCCGAGCATTTGTTGTTGTTGCTGTGATTGTTGTTGTTGCTGTTGTTGTCGTTTGGCTTTTGTTGCAACAACAGCAGTGGCAACAGCAACGGCAACAAGAACTTGTAACAAAAGTTATTATGGGCTTAAACAGGAATATTGTAAATATTGAAAGTATGAAACTGCCAGCAACTCAGAGCAGCAGCAACAGCAACAACAACAGCAACAACAAGAACAACTCGAACAGTAACATTAACAACACAATAGTAACAACAAAGCATAAAACGAGTTGCAGCAATATGAGCGGCAACAAACAATTTGAACACATTGCATTTTACGAGCATTTGCGGAATAGAGCGGCAAACTCAGCAGCCGCTGCCGCAGCGGCCGTCGATGCTATTGCCACCGATGTTGGCGCTGTTGGCATTGTTGCTGGCGATTGTAGTGTCTGTGCATCAAACGATTTTCTAAACAGCTTCCAAGAGACCAACCAAGCCAACAAAAGCAACAAGAAGAAAAAAAAAAAAAAGCAAACGTCAACGGGTGATTGGCAACCTCGGAACCTCGAACGTCCGACCGACCGACGGACCGATAGTAACAACAGCAGTTGTTATTCGCGATGAACAAACATCGATATGCAGCAAGCAGCAAGGCAGCAAGCAACCAAACGAAATTTGGCAACGTCAGCAACAAGTACGGCTTATGTGGTCGTTCGTGCCGTCCAGCCATCTGTCCAATGGTCCGTACGTCCGTCCGCACGTTCGCTTACTGAACTAAACCGCCACAGACAGTGTGAATGACTGCTGTGTGAATAAATGACTGAGTGTCTGTGTGTGTGTGTGTGTGTGTACGTGAGGCTGGTCTGTTCGATCGGCTCTTGTCTTGGCCGACGTTCAGTCTCTGTGTCTGTCTCAGCACAACTTTATGGGCAAACGCTTCAACGATCATCAAAACGACAGCAACAGAGGTAGCAGCATTTTTACGACCTTCTCTCTGCACTTACTATATTGAGGAGCTTTTCTTTGGCCGTCTACTTTAGCAGCAGCAGCAGCAGCACACTTGACGGCACAGACTTGCACAGTCTCACAGCGTTAGAGGAGTTTACAGGAATAACAACAACAACTGCAGCAGAAACATTTCATGAAATTGCAAATCATTTAATTTTTTTGAACGGCTCAAAACAGCTGCTTACTCAAATCAACGCTGAGTGGGCGTGGCAACGCGTTGGTTGCCCATTGTCGCGCCAATGCTGTCAGTTAGAAAATGTTGCCAAGGCGTACATGGTCTGCCGGTCTGCTGATCGGCCGTGTTGGATATTGAGTAAAAATCAAAATTGGGTCGAAGTACCGGGAAATTTTTATTTCCACTTGTCTGTATGGTTCATGATTTATGTACGATCATGTATTGCTTTGACAGCAGAACTTTATTACTTTGCGTTCGTTCGTTCGTTCGTTTGCACTACGCAACGTCTTGAGTTACCTTCAGTTCAGTTCAGTTGACTTAAGTTGGCTTGAGTTGAGTTCCGTTGAGTCTGTAAAAACGTTGCTTATTGGTTGCTGTTTTAAGGCTATACTTTTGAGGCGGGTGGCATGGCCTAGTGCTACTAGAGATAATTAACTGTCCGCTTGTCCATCGTCACCTCTTGGCCAGTCAGCATGGACAGCAACTGCCGTCAAATTCAATGCATGTACCAAAAATTAACGACAGTTAATTTTAGGGACATTTGCCCCTCACAACATGGCATACGAGACATGGCATAAAGCGGCATAAAGTTTGTTGCGCAGCCTTTGGGTAAACATTACTTTGCTGGCGCCAAACAACTTTGTTGCCTAAGGGCGGGCATTGTTTGAGAACATTAAAATCCGAAGACAAGTTGTCGGTCTTCAAACATACATACATGGCTGTGTCTATTCCACTCACTGCCTGTGCTTTTAATGCATTCGTCGTCAACATTGAAGTTTAATTGACAGCTTCGATTTGAATTGTCGTTTAGTAACATATGAGATAACAGGATAAACTTTATATATATGACTTCACATTGATATGAGAAGTTTACTTCAGGAAGACCACTATTTTTTTACCAATTGAGCTTAGTAGACAACACGTACAAAAAACTATATACCATTTATGAAGCCATGCAGACTCGATCTGCTGCCGAATTCCACGAGTTTAGAGTCTCCAAATTTCAAGTTAAAAGCTTTTATAGTTTCCGAGCATAATTGGTGAGGATGGTGGCACTTATAGACCAACGGAAATACACTTTTGCGCTCAACACATTACGCACAGATTATACAAGAGAAATGTGAAGATGAGGCATGCCAAAATAAAGATAATCTATCGAATTTGTATAACTGAACTTTATATTCTTATTGTAAGTAACTACGGATGGTACTTCTGGCCTATACAAGACATGGTGTGTCCGTTGAATATTTGGCATTCCGAAGCACTTAATATAATGCTTATGAGTCTCTGTTAAACTACCGTTTTCATGCAACAAAACGAGTTAACAACCCAGAAAATCTAAGGCCGTGTTTGTGGTAAAATGAATATCTTTGATATTTGGTAAATTTCTTCGTTATAAAAGATTTTATAATATATTTTAGCATTTACATTTAGAACTGGATCTTTCGTCTGCTTCTTTGCCAGCGGGCACTATAGATTTTTAGACGATCCATTAATAATCGATAAATAAGTAACTAAAAGACAAAGACATATAAAAAAGCCTTTTTTAGAGAAATTTAAATGTTGGTGATATGCTGGCAAGTAAGAAGTTGCATAGAATATTTGCATTGCCAAAATTTACAAGCACAGCTTTCAATGACAATAATGTCTTAAAAAAACCCAAAAAAAAAAAAAAAACAAAAAAAGCAACATTCAAGAAAATCGTAAACTTTTTTGTTGAAAAAATATAAAATTTTTCCAAAAAAAAACTTTCTGCAACGCTTTTGATTTTGTTTATGTTTGTACATAAAAATTGTTTTTTTTTTTGTTTGGTAAAAATAAATAAAAAAAATGTCTTCTTCTTATTTGCTGTTTTTCATTACTTTGTATGAAGTCATGGTTGCAAAAACTTGAAAGTTTTTAAAAATTCCTTTCAAAATGTTAAATGTTAAGAAAATGTATGTTGTATGCGAACGAACTTTTTAACCAATAATCTTTTTTTAAGTTCTTATTGTTAATGTGCATGTATGGAGACGTAAAAATATGCCTAACGAGGAACATCAAACATGCTCATTATGCAAAAAAAAAATTATATGTCATTAAATCATTACTTAAATGCTAAACAAAAGTTATTTTAAAAGTAATGTTTTATTTGCTAAAAATACATATGTAGGTATCAGTTTTGTGATAATTGTTTTGAGTTTCTACTTCAAAACAACAAAACATTTTAGCAAATTCAAGTATTAAAAAAAAGTTTAGATTATATAAATATTAAAAAAAAAATTCGTCAAGCCGTACAACCAAAGCAATGCGCCGCCAATTCAACCACTGGTTTGCACACTACTACGCTCAAAGGACAGGCCACGGCCACGCCTCCAAAACGTTGATCTTTGTTGACTTAGGACTTGACTTCTCTCCTGACACTTCTTCTGCTGGACGTCAACGCGCGCTCAGCTCATTAAATATTTTGTTATACATTTGGTTTGAAGAATCATCGATGAATGACGGTGGACGTTTCTTCAAATGATTTGTTAGTTTGTTGCGTGTTTGCTGCTGCTCCTCCTTCGCTTCCTCCTTCTCCTTCGCCACCTTAGTTCGGCATGGATACATCCTTTGTCTTCTTCAGTTGCACCTTAAGACGTTTGGTGCCCACTTGAAAGCCGTTCATGGCTTTAATGGCAGCCTGTGCCGAGTCCGGATTGTCGAATGAGACGAAGCCAAAGCATTTCGAAAGTTTTGTCGGCTTGTCAATGAAAACCTTTGCCGATACGACATTGCCAAATGGCACGAAAGTCGATGCCAAGTCCGAGTCAGCGAATTCCGGTGGCAAATGGTAAATGAATAGATTGCAGTTTTCTGGACCTTCCATCTGTCTGCCTGTAGTGTTGCCGACTTGTGGCAATGGTGCCGCAGCCGCGGTTGGCATATACGAATTCGGATCGGACCATGGATTACTGAAGACATTAAGACCCATATTGGTGTGCTGTGCAGTGCCCGGATTTACGGCAACGTTGGGCAAGGCTGGCTGTGTCATAGCAGCCAATGCGGCCAGATTGTGTACAGTCATCGGCGGTAGACCCGCAGCAGCGGCTAGCTCCGTATGGTTAACCGGCTGTGCGCCAAGATCTTGGAGCACTTGCTGTTGCCAGCCGACAGCTTGCAATTGCTGCAACAATTGCAATGAGGTTGGCGTGAGAACGCCAGCGCCATAAATTGGATACGGCTGCGGTGCCAGATTTGGCAGCATGGCCGGTGGTGGTGGTGTCTGATCCAGCGGTATGTTTATATTGGTCGCCATATTCATGAGATTGGCTTGCATATGCTGAAGTTTCTTCTGCTCCTTCTCCTTTTGTGTATCGGCAAATTTCACGACAATCGGCGATGCACAGCCCTCCATGATACGATACTGAGTGAGTGAGGCTTTAATAGCCGTGACTGCGGCCTGTTTAGTGGCGTATGTGACAAAGGCACAACCCTTACTCTGGCCGTACTGATCGCGCAGCACGGTGCACTCATCAATGACGCCGTGCACATCAAATAACTTACGTATGTCGGACTCGTTGAGTTGCTTATTCAGCATGCCAACAAACAACTTACGTTCATGACGATTCTCCTTATCGGCGGGCTTCATCTGTATCGGATGATACATGCCATTCAGTGTCTTCACATTATGCAATGCCTCCTGTGCGCTTAAGGCAGCACGACGTGTATAGAATGTCACGAAGCAGCAGCCTTTGCTTATGCCCGTCACTTTGTCACGGAGCACATTGATCGCATGCACGGCGCCGTACTCTTCGAACAACTCACGCAATTGTGCCTCATCCATGGACTTGGGCACTTGGCCGACAAACATTTTGATAGTATCCGGATCGGGTTGCTTAAGGCCAAAGGGTACGTCGTCATCCATGGGAAAGCATGTGTCATCATCGCCGGGACAAGTGTTAGTGTTGTTGTTGTTAACAGGGGCCGCAGCGGCTGCCACCACGCCATTGCTACTGTTGTTGCGCGAATTATTATTATTGTTGTTGTACAATAATGGCCCATTGTTGTTGTTGTTAACGGCGCCAGCGTTCGCATGGTTGGCACTATAAGGCTGGCTGGTGTTCGGCCGGCTCCGGTCGCGCTTACCAAAACCATCCAAATAAGCATGATTGTTGTTTTTCTCAGACAAACCGAAAATTGTACGACGATTGCCGAAATAATTGGATGCGCGACGACTGAACATTTTTAAAGTCGTTTTTTTTTTGCTTTCTAAGCTTAACTTTGTACAAGTTGAAATGGAACTTTTTTCAATGGTATACATATATCTTCAAATATATGTATGTATGTAAAAGTATTAAGCTAGTGACGTGACGTTTAACAGTTACTTATCGTTATAAATACTTCAGTGTTGTTTTACAGTTTTACAGTTTTACAGTTTTTGCACGGATGCTCAATGTAAAAACTAAAACCCAAAACTGAACAACAACAACAACAAGAACAGTACAGAACAGCAAACAAATCCAAAGAAAACTTTTTGGTTAACCAGCACCAGCAGCAGCAGCAACAACAACAACAATACGACAGGCACAAAATTTCGCTAAAAAGAAGAAGTTTAAAAGCGAAAAACTTTTGAGTGCACAAAGCAAAAACGCCCACAAATACGCTCAGTGGGCTGGGCTGGGCTGGGCGCCTTTTTCTTTGGCGCACTTGTCTTTTGTTGTTTTTGTTATTGTTGTTTTGCTTAAAGTTTTGCAAAAATGGTCAATTTTCGCGTTGACATTGCGCATCATCGATAACGCGCATCGATCAACAGGACCGGCGGCGGCGGCAACAACAACAATAACGGCGACGGCGGCGGTAAATGACGGCTTCGGACTGACAGCGACACAAAAGTCAGCTGTTGACTTGTTCCTTTTTGGTACGCTGTTCTTTGTGCCGTTTGGCAAATGTTAAGTGCGCCAGGCATGCATGCATACATGTGTGTGTGTGTGTGTGTGTGTGTGCATGCGTGGGTGAATTAAGCTTTGCATTGCTTTGTTATTGTAAACGTCGCATGTTAAGTGTTAAATGGTGAAGGTGAAGTGAAGGTTATGGTGAATGGTGAATGGATAGAGGTGACTTACCAATATTGTGCTGATTGCTGTGCAGCACCGCACCGAACGCCATTAGATCCTTAACCGTTGGTGTTCGATTCGCACCGAGGGCGGCAAAACCGTCGCCCAGAAATGACGCCAGCGCGACAGCCCTGAGGGGCGAAATTTTTGTAGCCTCGGTAAGAATTTTGCTTAGCAAATATTTCGTCAAATTGTTAATTTTGTTTTGCTGATGTACGTTTCACTTTTCGCCGCTTTCACAATTGTCACTTTTGCGTATCAAAACACACACTTTGTTTGTTTACTTTTGGTTGAAATGTTGCGACAGTAATAATATATATATGTATATATATATGTATGTATGTACAAGAAATAAATGTGTTGCACTATTGCAGAAATCTTAGCGACGGCAAAATGGCACTGCTGTCACATATATGCACGTCAAGCACTCACGCACGCACGCACACACAGCGCCACTGATAATGACAATGACAGTGACAGTGATATATTTATCGCGCTCTCGCTCGCTCTCACACTCTATGTGAAAGCGCTTTGTCCGCTTTGAAGCGCCAAACTTAACTTTTACTTTTCAATAAATCAGCAAAAAAAACAAAAAAAAAAAACGAACAACAACAAAAAAAACACGTTGCAATGAAATTTGCTTTGTGGCAAAAAATTGTAATAATTTTTTTTCTGCTTCTGCTGCTTCTTCTACGTTTCTTGTGTTGCTTTTTGTTGACACTTTTTATGATTTGTCACTTTTGGGAAATTTGCTTAACGGTGTTTTTTATCTTTTAGCTTTTTTTGGCACGCACTGAAAAAAAAAACGCACACAAATACACTTTTCGCTTTGCTAACACACACAAAACACAACACACAATGTTGCTTGTGTTGTTGTTGTTGTTGATGATGATGTTTTTGTTGTTGTCACAAAAAACAGTCAAAAAAAAATTGGTTATTTTTGTAATATTTTACGCGCGCGTCTTGAGAATATTGTATATGTTTTGTATATCTAACAGATACTTTTAGTGTTATTTATAAATAAATGGCAATTGTCGCGCCTTTTGTCAATGGTTTATCAGCTGTTTGTTGTTGTTGTTGTTTTTGTGAACAAGTTCCGCTTAAATATACGCTTTTAACATTTGCTTTGTTTTACGCTTTTTTTTTTTTAATATTATTATTACGTGTTTTTATTTTTTGGTTATTTGTTGCTGATGTTATGCGAAAAGACGGCTTTTGTAATGCTTGCACGACATACGAACGACGTGCATAAACTAAAACCGTACAAAGTGTAACACACAAGAGCGCAAAATCAATGTACTGACGAGTGCCGCACTAAAGTCAGACTGAGGCAAGGCAGGCAAGCAAGCAAGCAAGCGAACGCCGAACATGAAAAACAGCTGCGCCCTCATCGCCTCATGCACTCGTCACGAGCACGCATACAGACAAACAAGCAGACACACACACGCACGCACGCAAGCAAAGCCGAAACAGGCACAGCATACAACAGCAGCGACAACAACAACAACTAGAAGAGCAACAACAAGAAGAACAACAACAACAGCAGAGCAAGAGCAGCAGCAGCAGCCGGAGTCTAAGGCCGTCGGCAATCGTCATACAGGCGGCAGCGGCAGGCGACAGCAAAAAACAGCAGTCAAGCAAGCAGACAGGTACTAACCTATTACTCGATACGATACGATACGATTCGACTCGACTCGACGCGCTACTCTATACGATACGACATGACTCGACTCGATTCGACTCGACTCGACTCTCGTTGGCCATCCGCCCCCTTTTTCGGCTAATACGCGCACGAATCGCATGCGCGCTCACAACTACAAGCACACGTGCCGACAAACACACACACACACACACACGCACGCATACACAAAACAAGTCTCTCATTTCTCTTTCACTCATTTCCATTACCCCGTTTGAGTCATTTTGCACAACAAAATGCTTTAACGTTGCATGCGTGCGAGCGAGACAACTGCCTGGCACGTTATATGACTGGCTCGACTCACACGTATTGAAATGATCGCTTGCATGATGCTTGCTCGCTTACGCATGCACATACAAACGTATGCGCTAGCTCGCTCGCGCGTCGGCATGTCATTTGTTTGTCTGTGTGTGTGTGTGAAAAAAAAAACAACAAAAAAAAAAGAACAGAGAGCGAAAAAAAAAGCAAATGGAGTCTGTTTGTGACATTTGTCGTTAGTTCGTTTCTCGAGCATTGTGCAGAAGCGCTTATGGCATGTGTCTGTGCGTTTGTGTGCGAGTGTGAAAAACTTATTGCTGTTGCTGCTGCTGTTGTTGTTGTTGTTGTTGTTGTTGTTGGCGATAGTGTTGGCTCTGTTTTTGCTGTTAACGCTGGTTTTGGCTTTTCGTATGTTCGTTCGATTGTGGTGTGCATCAGAGTCAGATTTCAATTCAGATTCCGATTGAGAGTCATTGCCGATGTTGCTGCCTGCCTGCCTGCTGATGTTGCCGATGTTGTTGCTATTGCTGTTGTTGTTGTTGTTGTTGTTGTTGCTGTTGCTGCCATCCATTGCGCTCATACTGTGGTTAGAGGGGGCGTTGCTAAGCAACTGGTTTATGGCTTTGCCGCTTATGCTGCTGCTGCTGCTGCCTCTGCTGCTTCTTCTTCTTCGTTTGCTGTTGCTATTGCTGTTGCTGCTGCCAAATGCACCAATGCTCTGTGTATGTCTGTGTGTGTGTGTCTGTGTGTGTGTGTGTATTTATGTGGGTTTGGTTCTGTGTTTCATATCTTTCGCTGTGTTTGTGCATTCGTGTCTCTGGCCGTCTGTGTGTGTGTGTGGGGAGAGTTTGTCGAACCAATGGCATTTTTCAATGTGACATTTTGCGCTTTGCTCGTGAGCATTTCCTTTTTTTTGTTGTTATGTTTTTTCACATTTTTTTTCCATTTTTTGTTTTTTTGTTTTTGTATATTTTTTTTTTTTTGTTTTAATTCTTTCTTTTTCAGTTTGTTACTCTCATTTCCTAGCTGTGTGCGTGTGTGTGTGTGTGTGTGTGTGTGTGACCCTCCTGTTATTGTTGTTATTGCATGACCAAGGTAAAATGTCAAATGCTTCGCTGTCAACTGTTGGTTTTGTTTGATACACACACACACACACACACACGCACGCACACAGTGAGTGAAATACGTACGTGAAACAAATTCAAGCAAAGCTAAATTAAAAGAAGAAGAAGAAGCAGCAGCAAAACCAGGACGAGCAAAAGCAGCAAAAAGCAATTTTGTCAGTTTTTGTTACACAACTCTTATCTCAGGATTTGTTTTTTACGACACGTACTCATTTTTTGTTCGCTCGCTTGCTGTTGTTGTCGCTGTTGTTGTTGTTGTTGCCGCTTCTTGTATGGCTTGCCATTATTTGCTGCTGCTTCTTCTTTCTTTTTTTTTTTGCTTTGCTGTTGTTGCTGTTGTTGTTGTTGTTGTGCTGCGTTCGAAGACAGAGACAACTTTTGCGCTTAGCAATTGTAAGCGTCGGCAGCTTCAATGTTAGATTAAGCATTGGCGCACTCATAGTTTGGGGGGTGGGCACAAAGATATCTTTAAGACATGCCAGTAGAAAATCAACGCCCCTTCAGCTTTTTCTTGTTGTTGTATTCTGTTTTTTTTTTTTTCTTTTTCTTTCTTTGTTCTGTGTACCCTCTGCGCTTAAAGGGTAAAAGCGGCATATGGCATGTGTGCTCTTGTATGTAACAAGTTAGCAAAAGTGTGCTAAAGTTCAGCTTCGTTCAACAAAGGAAAGTGGGAGCAATTCGAATTGTAAGAAGCTTTAGAGAAACTGGAAATCTCTTTAAAAACAACATGGGAGATTTCGCAACTTTACAGAAGTTTCATATATGCTTTTTGTCTAAAGTCATATACAAATAAACATAAAACTGCTTGGATTAAATCATAGTAGATTTCGAAATCTCTTTAAAAACAACATTGGAGATTTCGCAACTTTAGCGAACCTTCATACACATAAGCCTTTTGTCTAAAGAGTTATACATATTATTTCGATATAATACACTCATATAACTACTTCAATTAAATCATATAAAATCTCGAAATCTCTTTAAAAACAACATTGGAGATTTCGCAACTTTAGCGATTCTACATATATTTGAACCTTTGTGAAAAGAGGCATACATATCATTAAGATATATCACAATCATGTAACTTGAAATCATAATATATCTCGAAATCTCTTTAAAAACAACTTTAGAGATTTCGCAACTTCAGAAAACCTTTTGTCTAAAGAGCCACACATATCATAAAGATATATCAAAATCATATAACTTGACCCTATAACAAATCTTAAAATCTCTTCAAAAACAACATTGGAGATTTCGGTGTGTTCCCGAATTTGGGCTTTTGCCTTTTGACTTGAAAGTTTCGACCGATAAGAACTAAGAAGTATGTGCATTTTCAAACTGTTTTTCTGCCATAATGACGCTTGATAAGACTTGTTCTCAACGCTCATTAAGACTTTTTGAAAGCTCTTCGAACAAAACATTATAACTGAGGAACCTTCTGAAGAAGCAACAAACTAATGTCTGAAAAGTATCAAATCTTCCACACGGCCGAAGTTACACACACACACACACACAGACACTCACATGCACACAAAGCTTTGTGCTGGTCTTTTTTTTTTTTTGATCCTGTAGTTTCCGTGTGCGGTGTGCCTGGCGCCGTGGGTATGTGCGTCCATGTAATTTTTATCTTCCGTTCCTTACTTGTGTGTTTCAACGCTGTTCATTCATTCGTACTTTTTCTTCTTCTTCTTCTTCTTCGTCGTTTTTTTTTTGCATTCGTATTCTAACAACGTCTTCTTCTTACACTGTGACACGGTAATAAGCCAAAGATCATGCGCGGCTCAGCAAAAAAAATACAAAAAAAAAAAAAAAAATTAAAAAAAAAATGCAAAAAAAAAATGGTGAAAGTTTACAAATAAAATGTTAAAAAGTGCAAAAAAAAAAAAAAACAAAAAGAAGAAGAAGCAAATTCAAACTGAAGCAAAGAATTGCTTTTCGTTATTGTCCGTTTTATTCGCTCTGCCGTTGCCATTCGACATTTTGCCGATGTATTCTTACACATTTTGTGGTTTCTGCTTTTTTTTGCACGCTTTCAGTGCTCTGTGTGTGTGTGTGTGTGTGTGTGTGTGTAAAACAAGTAAGGGGCGGTGGAAAAAAAAAAGTGTAGCAGCAAAAATACTTCGAGAAGCTAAAATGGCACTTTATCGTTGTCATTGTTTCCTGTTGTTGCTGCTGACTGTTGTTGTTGTTGCTGTTGACTGTTGTGGCTGTTGTCCGTAGACGTGTCTTATGCATGGTGTATACACCAACCAACATGTGTGTCGTTTCCAATGGCATGTTCATGCTAAAGTTGCAGGCGTGTTCAATGTTTGATATGTACTTCTGTTTCTCCATTCTTATTTGTTTGTTTGTCTGTCCGTCTCTCTGTCCGTCTGTCTGTATATTTATGCTTGCCCGTGTGTGTGTGTTGTATGTGCGTATGTGTGTCGTTACTTGCTGCCAGTCGAATAACTCCGTCAACAGCGAAAACTTTAGCTTCGGTTCAACGGCAATATAGAAAGACAACAAGCACTCACACACACACACACACACACGCACACTTGGTTGTTTGCATGTGTGTATGACAGCGTGCACATCGACAATGAGCTAAGGTCGTCGCTGCGTTCTGTTCTGCTCTGCTCTGCTTTACTCTGTTCTGCTCTGCTCTGCTCTGTTCCGTTCCCTCCGTTCCGTTCCGTTCTGTGCTGTGCTGTGCTGTACTCATGCCACTTGTGACGTGTGGCGTATTCGGTCTTAACTGGCTGTCAGTGTGTCTCAGTTTGCATCTTTGTCGTTCTGTCCGTTCACCTGTCTTTCTGTTTGTCAGTCTTTGTTTCCGTTTCATGTTTTTTTCTTCGCTTTTTTTTTTCAACTTCAACAAATATACTTTTTGCTTCATTTTTTTTTTTCATATTCATGCAAAAGTGTATTACAATTTAGACATGGTGTTTGTAATGCATAGTTGGGGGCGTGGCATGCACACATATACACCAAAATGATCAGCACGTCGAGACGCCTCGAAATATGTTGTCTTTATGATTGTTGCACTACAAGTTGTTATCCAAAGCAAAAGATATTATACATGTTGCAGATTGATCTCTCTCACATACATATAAAGTATATAAAGCGTTGTGACGCCATCTAGCGGTCGAATTGTTACGCATTATAATGAGCTAATCATTAGAAAAAGCGTACTTTCTGTAAGATTCTTCGTTTGTTTAAAGACTTTTTTGTCAAAAATAAACAATAAAACATTAAAACTACGCAAAAGTTAATTTTGGCCTTAAAAGTTAAACAAGACTCAACTTTTATGTTTCAATTTCAATCAAGAAATTTTAATTTTGTCGTACGAAAACGCGTATTTTGCGAAATTGCTTACTTAGTTTCATTTTTGCGCCGCCAGAGGGCCAATTTAACAATTAATATGTTTATTAATAGCAAATAAATTATAAAAAAAAAAATTGTTTGCTAATTATAAAACATATGCCAAAATAGAAACGCCTAAAAAATTTTATACTCAATTAAAAAAAAAAATAAACAACTATTTTAATATAAAAAAGTGCCATTAATTGCGTATTTGTGACAAACAAGTTGGGCAAAGCGTTATGCTCGTTTAGCAACTGTTTAAATGCACAAAGATATTATTGTTGTTGTCGTTGTTGTTGTTGTTGACTTTAAATTTACCTAACATCCCTCAATGTCGTATCTCCGTTGATCGGAAATGCGGAAAGTCGTTCGGTTGAAGGCGCCTAAGCCGCCTGTCAGCCCCACCCACCTGCCCCCCACCAGCCTGAGCTCATCAGAACTCATCTTGGTTGGTTTACGGTTCGAGTGCGCGCCAGCGGCTTTAATGCAGCTAATAATTTGAAATTTTCTGCTTTGGCTTTAAGTGCTTTAAAGTTCGCAAATAACTTTTTCCATTTTGTTTGCCTTTTCTTTTTTTTTTGTATTTATATACTTTTGCCGAGCAAAGCAAAGCAAAGCAAAAATTGACGCAACATTTCGATTTCATAGTTTTATGCTACAACAAAAAAGAAGAAGAAGCAGAAGCAGAAAAGTAGAAGTAGTAGAAAAAAAGATACTTTTGCTGCTTTGATGAGAAAATACTTATTTAAAGTTTTACTTTTTACATTTTATTTTTCCTGTTTTCATTTTAAAGAAAATGAAAGAAATTTTTAAACTTACAAAAAATCATTTTACTTAAGACTTGTCTGTCTGTCCGACCGTCTGTCTGTCCGTCTCTGTGTGTGTGTGTATAGCACTTTTACACCTGCCGACATTTCGACATGCACAAGTGTCTGTACATGTGTGTGTGTGTGTGTGTGTTTGGTTACATTTTTCTGTGCAACTTAAACTTTTATATTTGAAGGTGTTTGTTTTTCTGCTGCTGCTTCTTCTTCATCGTTTTCTTTTGCTTTCCTTTAAATTTCATGTATTTTCATTTTTTTTTTTTTATTTACTGCTCCTTTTTTTTTTTTTGTTGTAATTTAAGTCAAAATATTGTACATTTAGGGTGTTAAGCTGTGAAGTGCTCTGTTTTGCTATAAAATCTTCGTTGGCGTTGCCTTTGTTGTTGTTGTCGTTGTTGTTGTTGGCGTTGGCATTCTCATTGCCTTCGTGTGCGTTGTAAGGCACACGAGTCACGAAGTGAGCTTTTCAAGTTAACCCTCATGTCTGTCACTGTTTCCGCTTTCGTTGACGCCTCTATCAGCCCTCATATTGGCTGAGTTGTTGCTGCTGCCGTTACACTTGTCACTGAGTGTCTCTCTATCAGTATCTATGTATGTATGTATGTATGTCTGTCTCTTTGCCTACCCATCTGTCCGTCCGTTCAACTGCCTGCCTCCCAAACAGTCTGTTTGTCCTGCTGCGCTGCTCGTCTGTCGCTTAACGACAGACAGCATTATGGGCATATTTAGATAGCTGCGTCTGTGTGCACGTGCGTATCTGTGTGTCTCTCTGTGTGTGTGCCTGTGTGTGTGTGTGTGTGCGCGCTGGGTGTCATTGTCGGTTGTTCTGCCGAAGGTTGTTTAACGTATTCATTTTTTTTTTTCCTTTATTTTTTATACATATTTTTTTGTTATGTTAGTTTATGCGACATTTGTTGTTGTTGTTGTTATTTTGTTGTTGTTGTTGGCAGTTTTTATAACCTGAACCCATTGGTCCACGGATATGTCAAATTGCGATAATGTTTGTAAACAAAAGGCGACACTGAGGAAGACCTCCATTAAGTAGCTTAGATTTGATCAATGAAGAAAAATTGCGCATCTCTTAAACGAAAAGGAAAATGTTTATGAGAAATTGTCCTTATAGCAACAGGACTTGGCACATTTTGGGTTCTTTGTTTGTGCCTTCTTTAAAATGCCCAAAGTGGTCGTTGTTTTTAAGGAGGTAAACTTATTTTTTTTAACTATACATGGCATATAAAAACAGTTAGGGCGCTATGTTCGATCGTGTTGAAACAATTGTACAAATACTTACTTGCATGCATTTCGCCAAGCAAATCCTACGCATAGTTTTGCCAATAAGAATCATAAATGTTCGGATTTCGGTTTATGGAATCTACTGCTTTCAGCGAAATCCCATTTTTAAGTTTTTCTCTATATGGATGAGCAGTAGCAGAAGGCACATGATAAGAGTTTCTGGAATTTCTCAGTTAAATTTCGTTATATTTATGAAAAAACCCTCTCTAAACAACCATTTGGCAAGCCCTAAAATAACCATGTCTCTTCTTGTTGTTTTCCATTGTATGATATGCGCAACAATTGTCACGGCTGCCCTTTGATTACCTCTTTAAGTGTTGAAAATGTTCTATTGTTATCTCATCTCATCTCGATTCAAATCAACTCTTTGCGCAGGGTGGGGGGCATGAGATAAGCGTTGAACGAGGGTCAACGCTGACGAATCGTATCGAAACGAACAAACATTCATGCATTGTCATTCATCGAAATGTTGTTGAGGAACATGACAGCGCTTTTTGTATCTTCAACTGAGGCGCCTCTGCTGAATGTCCTGTGGCATGTTGGCTATCATTACTGACCCCAAACTAATTTGTGTCTTATTGTTCTTACACCTTTTTTGCACACATTTTTACAATTGTTTCGAATTTACTTCATCTCATAATAGACAAGTAAGTAAGGCTGTAATGATGGACTTCTGTTTGCTGATATGCTTCTTCTAGCCCGAATTCGGTCTTACAAATGTACTTTTTTTAGTACCATTTAATTTTACCTCTTACAAAGACTTCTTAGAGAGAAGGATCTCCGTTCCTATAGTTCGGTTTGAGTGGGAAATTCGCTTAGTGAGGACTTTCATGTTGAAGAAAAGTTCTCCCGAAAGTTCTCTTCATTTGACTAATATCATCTATCAGCTCTGTCTCTGGCGACTGATCCGGATGCCTGTGCCTCCTTCGGAATATGAATACATGATTAACAAAGCGCTTCAGTCGGTCATTGATATTGTAATCAAAGAGCCTTCATCGTACTGTTCCAGTTCTACTGAATGACTGTGATCTATAAAGGTTCTTCATATCTAAATAGGCATGGCAACGCCCATTTTTTCGGTACAAACACTCCCTATAACAAACACATGTACTAATGTCAACACGAAAAACATTTTCAAGGCGTAAAAGAAGACAACAAGCGGACTGTGCGGACGGAAGGGCAGAAGGACGGCGGCTTTTACCGTTGGCGCACAAAAGTTTACACTCGCATAGACAGTGTTGAGTGCCGCTACATGCCATGCGGCAATACACATAAGATTTACAAAAAAGATAATAATAACAAAAGTGAAAAACAAAAATAAAATGCAAAGAAAAGAAAAGTAAAATAAAATATTTTGTAAAACGAAAATGTTGAATGTGCAAACTACATTGGAAGTTGTTGATATGCCCAACGCCGCTTTAAGCCGAGCTACTTACACACACACACACACACAGACACAGAGACACACACGTGTATTGAGAATACTTAATTTCGTAAGTTTGGCAGTGCAGCGCGGCGCAGCATAAATTCAGGCGGTTAGCAACATATGCTGCCACACACACAGCACGAACTCGTGTATCTGTATCTGTAGCTGTAGCTGTATCTGCATTTGTATCTGTAGCCACGTATACTTGTATGAAAACGGGTTGTGATTGTGTTAACAAACAGTGAAACCAACTTACTGATAAAGTGGGCAAAGGCAATGGCAAAGGCAACGGCAACGGCAAAGGCACAGGCAAAAAAATGAAGTGTGGCACGTACGAAATTCAGTAGCCGCCATGTACAAAAAACGCCAAACGTACGAAACCAGAATCTGAAAAAAAAAACAAAGGAAAAAAAACAAAAAAAAAGATATACAAAAATGACGATAAGCAAAAACAACAGATACAAAAGAAAGATACAGAAATAATACAAATAAAATTGCCAACGTCGCAAATAAACGACTTCAAAATACGCTGCAAAGTATTATACGAATTGAGGCTTCGTACCATTAAAAGTGGGTTTTCAGAGAACATTTTCTAATGGAACATATTCTTCACCATAAGGCGAGAAGTTCTGGCAACACTTTCTCTATCTTTGTCTCTAAGATTCTATAATAATATATGATATATTCAAACCTATAATAATATATGAAGAATTTAGTCTTCGTGCCATTAAAACTGGGATCTCAGACTATACTTAAACATGTATCACTGAGTTCGTAAGGCATGGCGCATGAGTTCGTAAGGCATGGCCTATGCAGACATTCAAATGGCACACATTCTTCACCATATTGTGAAAAGTTCTAGCAATTATAATAAGCCTATTATGATATATGATATATACAGGCATGGTTCGCCTACGATTAGTACAACTTTTGTGCATGATAGCTCACGAATTTAGTCAGAGAAAAACGTCCTTTTTCACGTACGTACAAGCTGCATGACAAATCCAATGTATGCCATGCTTTGGTGAGTGTGAAGAGCATAGAAAACAAGCAGAAAAAAAGAAAGGAAAACCTGTCACAGCCCAAAAATGAAAATGGCGAGCGAATACTAAAGAGAAGCTCGTATATATATCGAACATGATACAACGGTGGCAAAAGGGGCCGAAATTTATTGGGGCTTGGGGGATGAGTTGATGAAAGTAACGTTAGCTAAAAACGACAACGGGCAACCAAGCAAGGCAAACCAAATCATCATCATGAATAGCGAACGTGACAGAAATGACAATATATCAGCGACCAACCAAACAAGCTGACACAAGAAAAAACTTGTATCTTTGGCCAGGACAAATCTCTCATACGCTACAATAAATAATAATAACTTTATAATTTTTATAGGCCAAAATTGCATTTTATAATCTTACTTTTCAATATTATTTTAAGATCATTTCGGCATCATTTCAAGATCTTATTATCTTTCATATAATCAGCTCATGTAAATATGTTTCATATAAGTACTAGAGGCGCTAACAGTGCTAGAGATTCAATAGCCTTGATTACGCCTAACATTCAATGGCAAGATTTCATCCATTCAGTTTTATATCTATAAGCCCGAAACTAATGTCCTTCTTTGCATATATATATATACATATATATTGAGAGAAACACTCGAACGGACGGACATAATATTTTTGTTTTCGTTTGCCAATATAGTTTGCGTGACTTTCAGGCACCATCATACATATGTATGTATATATATGTATATGTATGTATATGCATGTGTACCAACTTCATGACAAACGCAATTTGCAATACAGATTCACTGATGTGAAGAGTATAAAAACGACAATAACCACAAAGAAGTTACCGAAAAACCAAAGCAAGCAAAGCGGCAACAACAAAACCAACAACAACACAAGCACATAGCTTTGCAAAGCACAGCACAACACAGCGTCGCACCGCACCGCACCGCAACCATACCGTACCGAACAGAATGAAACGAAACGGAACAGAACAGCAGAGAACAGAAGAGAAGAGCGCAGCACAAAGTATGTAAGTGTGAACGAAAGGGCGAGCGAGCCATGTCAGTGTGGTCATGTCGTGCAGGTGGGTTGAAGTGTGGGCGTTATTATACCCACTAATTCCGTCTCGTTGCGTTTCGTTGCGTTGCGTTGCGTTGGGTTGCGTTGCCGTCTTGTGCCGTCAACGGTCTGACTATCAGTTGCTTTGTCGCTTCCTTATCGCATTCGTTTGTATGTGCCGTTTTTGTCTTTTGTCATGAGGGCATGAGCGCTGTCATTCTCATGCTAGTTGTGTCATTCTTTCCTTACGGATTTATGGATTTAAAACTATGCTTGCTGCGTTTGTGCAATTGTATTTGACTTCACTGCTTTTTTGTCGCGCTGTGTTTGTGTGAGCACAGGTACTATTGACGCACTTTATGGCATATTGCAAATGAACAGAGCTAATATTATTGATATATCTAAGTTGTTAATAAGTCTTCAGTCTGCATTAATAAAGCATATATAAGCCTATAAAATATGCGACTGCATCGATTACAATTTAGATTTGTAACTGTAACAGTATCTGTATCTATTGTGTGTTTTAGGCCAGCGGCATATGCAAAGCGCAAAGCTGTAAGTACTTTCGACAGCTCACAAAAATAATTAAATATTAAAGATGCCAACAAACACACACACATGTTCATTTTATTACACTGCACAATTCATGTTGTTGAATTATGTTGCATACTTTGAGGCAAACTGACTCATTAAACAAGTACCGAAGAAATACGTTGTTGTTGTCGTTGTTGTTGTTACTGCTCTGCTGCTGCTGCTGATGATGACGAGTACGATGATTATAATAACGACAAGGACAATGAGGGCACAACTAAGCAAAGGACAAACTCATTTCAAAATAATCAAAAACTTTGAATGGCCAAAAGTGCTAAGCTTAACTGTGTTTCAATCTGAGCATGTTTGCACATGTGTGTGTGTGTGTCTCTCTCTCTCTCTGTCTCTCTCGCTCTTGTGTGCCTGCAAAGTTGACTCTGCTTGTTCTTTTTTTAAGCCAACCAACTACAACAGTTACGTTTGCTTACGTTCATTAACACATGAAGTGACACATACACACAAACACACACACACACATGGGCACTTAGAAGTAACTTTATATCGTCGCCGCTCAATGCGATTTCCACAAATTACCTAAGGAAATTTCACGGTCACTCACACCCAAATGCACACACACACACGCACACACACACATTCATACATGCATTTATGTTTGGTTGCATGAGTTCTGCGTTTTGCTAATTGTAAACATGCAACTTGTTGCACAAACCACTCGCATAGGCAGAGCCTGCAACAGCCGAGCGGTGCCCACTGTAACATCATTTAACTTCAGCCGGGCTTTCGAGCACAATCAGCAATGACAATGATTTCGGCTTAGGCTTTTTTTTTGCTTTGGTCAAGAACATGTGTCGAAGACGTATACGTAATATGGGCGATGTTGATAAACAAGATCGTATTTTATATAAATGCAATGCAACTTTAGTCATGTTTCAGTTTGAATGCACTTTGGCTAAGCTAATCTATCATTTTGTTAACATTTACAATGAGTTATCGGTTATCGGTTATCGGTCTTTTCATTTCAAACCATACAAATAAACCTATAAACTTATAACTAAGTTCAACGTTCGTTATATATTACTAATTATACATAAGAAAAACTGTTCTCTCAAATAAGTTGAAAGGTATGTTTGTCTTTGAAGCATTCTGAGCGAAAAACTTTATATCACCGGAACTCTTTGAGATCCTAAATCTTGACATTGATATTTCTGCTTTATCCAATACTTACATAGCCCACATGGAAAGTCAGGATCTTACTTTGAGCCACTGCTTCTAAGACAAACATCGTAGTACTACAGCGATTACAATCGAAGCTATCCTATCCTACCCTGCATAGAGATCTTCAGATACCTTGTGTTATAGATGAGCTAAGGCGTTATAGTGACAACCACATCAACACGCTGGCTATCCATCTTCTAGACAATGTCAATCAAACAAAAGAAGGCACTCGCTTGAAGCTCCAAGCCTCATTCCGGAAAATACCTTCATATTATCTGAATTTCATATGTTATTATTACATTTCAGTTGATTTACTTATCGACCGTTTTGCACAGATTGACAGTGATGATAGTTTCGAACTGTCAACTTTCGAATGAATGCCTAAAGAGCCTTTAATCTTTTGTCTCAATTGTCTCAAGCAGTTGAGTGGCATAAGTGAAGAGCTGGCAGTCGAAAGGACATGTGTAGTCATGTATTTATCTAACTGCTTCATAGTTCCTATTGGCCTCGCATTGATATAAGTTATAAGTAACTCAGCTTGCTTGCTTCTATGCTACTTTGAGATACATTGTAAATGCTCGTTTTGTAATTAGAAGGTTTGCAATTTGAAAGAAAGTTAATCAAACAAAACCAACTGAGACAAATTCAAGTTGCACGAAATTTATATGACATTTATTGTCATAGCTCTGGGGCGAATGGCACACATGAAACAACAGCAGGTAACAGCAACAACAACAACAACAACAGCAGCAACAATTACGTTGAATATTAGGCACGGGTGTGAATTGAGCGCCGCACGGCCATGAATCATAATCGCATTAGACTTGACATGAGAACCGTTCTGGCTGCCTTGAAAATCATACAAAAGTGCAATGTCAATAGGAATAGCCGCCCTTGAAGTATACGCAATTTTTTAGGGCCGAAATTTGCTCCTCATGAAATATTCCACAGCAGAACCTTCAAGAGATCAACTTCAGTTCAGCGATTTTAAGTCGAAATCTTGCTATCGCTTCAGTCCAAGCATTCCAATTGTTTGAATAGGCTATTTAAGCGCAGAAGACCTTTTAGAGTCAGTGTAGAGAAATGAGATTCGAGAGACTTGTGAATTAATCAGCATCTATCGGTGCTCAGTATCGTTCGACTGCAGTTATATAAAGTCATTGGAATTATTGAAAGAAAATTCGGTTTCTATATGTCGGGCTCGGTTGTCTATCGAAGGCATGAACAGTAGAGTGTTTTTTTCAAGCAGCATATTTTAAAAGTATTCTCTGAAAATATCAGTAACAAATTGATATGGTTTGATGATGATTTGAATGGAGAACCTTAAGCAATTTTTGGAATTCGCGTGAGAACGGCTTCACCCGAGTAATTTGAAATTTTACACACTTATTTTACACACTTTTGAATTTCAAATCGCTTCATCCAGCCAAAGCATTATTTCACTAACTCAAGAACCCTTTTGATTTTCATGATTTAAGACGATAAAAAGCTTCTTTATATTTTATATACCACTTAATATATTCTAAATATATTACAATATATATCAATATATTATAATAATCATATTAGTTTATAATAAAAAATTTTTAATATCATCTTGAAATGAATATAACATCCGGACACACATTCATTATGAATTATTTTGCAGTCTATACAAAAGAAAATCCTAAAGTGCCCTTTTTGGAACGTTCCAACGCGATTGGCCGTCTTGAGCGAAAAATGAGAGGTTTCCTGAAATTTTGATAGCTTTTGAAGTCACTTGAAGGCGTGTCAGCGCCTTTTTTGCCGCTGCAGTGTGCCAAACTGTCGAATATATACATGTATGTTACTTGACTTGAGCGCTGTCACTTGTTTGCCGGGCTGTCAGTCAGTGAGGAGTTGCATGAAGCGCAGAGCAATAAATCATCAAAAATAGGTTGGCGGCTGTTGTTGCAAAGGCCGCCGAATAGGAAATGTGTAACGTAATTTAAAGTCCGCGGCACACGGGCAGGTGAGTGCGTGCGTGAGTGAGTGAATGCGTGAGTGAGTGCGTGAGTGAGTGAGTGCAACATGTTGAAGTGACAGGCAAATAAAACATTTGCAGTTACTATTTGTACAAACTCATCATGTTGTTCATGGCCATCGTCGTAATTATGAACATCAAACATGCACAACGGTAGCAAGACTCTAGTCTGGTTGGGTCTATTCTGGCTCTGGTTCGGACTGGCTCTGGTCTGTTCGCCGTGCCGTGCCGAAATTTATGAATATCATCGTCATGAATCATCATGATGATGGTTCGGCGTCATCGTCATAGTCGGCATCATCGTCGGCGGCATCATCATTGGCATTATCATTGACAGCGTTAGCGCTGTCAGCATGGACGCGGCATGAGTGGCAACTGGCAACTGGCGAGTGGCGAGTGGCAAGTGGCTAGACCAATAACAACCGCAACGGCAGCCAAGGCAGCAGCAACAATCTTTCATCAACAACGATGGGCGCACCGATGTTTCATCAAAGTCGTGCATGACGCGTTAGTAGCATCCGGCTGTGCCTCCATGCATGTGTCTATATCAGCGGCTCTTTCTTTTTTGCTTTTCACTCTTTTTTATTTATCTTTTTCATGTTTTTTTTTTTAACTGAGCAATTGAAGCGGAAATCGGAATCAGTTTTATATTGAAATAAAGCCGAGACTGATCTGCAACTTGAAGGGTCTCAATCGGATCAAAATGGCGCTGGCCCGCTCTGTATGAAAGACTGCACCGAGTTGAACAATTGCACATCTTGCTATAAAGTTACCTCCTAACTTTAGTGGTTCTAACTTGTCCTTATATAGCACTTTGATTTGGCAGTCTTTGAGTTCAGCTGCCGCCTCTTTTTGAATGCTCAGATTGCCGTGACTTATAAAAATGTTGGATGATTATGAATCTTGAAAAAATCCGAGACTGATCTGCAACTTGAAGTGCCTCAAGCGGCTCAAAACCTTCAGGCACCCGCTGTATGAAAGTCTGCTTAGAGTAGAACAATTGCCGACGCTCGAACTCATCTAAGCTATAAAGTAAGCTCCTAACTTAAGTTGTTCTAACTTGTCCCCATGTAGCACTTTGATTTGCCGGCATATTGGCTCAACTGCCGCCTCTATTTTTATCCCAAGTTTGTCGCAATGTGCTCTCAGCTAATTGGCTGATTTTGAATCTTGAAAAAGTGCCATTGGACCCTGATGAATCAGCAGGAAAGTACGTAATTCGAGCGTTTTGCATATTATTTGTTTTGCTTTGCCAATGCATGAGCGATCGAATGTCACTTGATTATATGAAAAAAACATGTGTTTAGTTAAGCGACAAAAGTAAAATATGATGAGTTATTGAATTATATATGAAAACAATATGCGCGACCACAAAGCGCATTTGCAGTACTGCGGATGTGTGTGTGTGTGTGTGTGTGCGGCGCCGTCAACCATTTGTGGCATAACATATGTGCGGCAATTTATTTGCAATCGCATTGTTACTTATTTCATTTCATTTGATTTTATTTCGTTTTATTTCATTTCGTTTTGTTTATAGTTTATTAAATTTATTTTTAAACAAAACCATTGATTGTTGTTCCATTTGTCAGAGGACATTTCCCCGCAGTGTGGGTTTTACATTGGTTCTACATACATGTGTAATACGAAGAGAGAAAGAGGAGCTGCCGTAGAGAACAAAAGTCGTGTGCTTTGGTGGGCAGCGCGGGCGGAGGAGGAGTGTTTTGTAAACGTGCATTCTTGATTTGAGTTTTCTTACTTATTTGTTTTTATATTTGAATAGAAACAATTGCGAGCTCATGTGTGTGTCTGTGTGTGTGTGTGTGTGTGTGTGTGTGTGTGGAAAGTGATTAATGTCGAAGCTTAGTGCGGTGCAAGGCACGGCGAGTCGAGTCGGTGCAGTTCAACTGACTGATTCATCAAATGCAAAACCGACAACAACAACAACCAACAACCAACAACAACAACAACAATGAAGACAACATGCAGCGAAAATTCGTTAGTGCTTAATTTGTTAAATGCATTGAAAAAGTGCTAACAGAAAATACAATTCAATTATATTTCACACATAAGTAGGATTTGTATTAATATTAAACAAAACCGCTGAAAAAAAAACAACAACAAAAACAACAACAATGCGCAACAAAGATACTTGCAACGGATACGCGTTCACTTGACTGGCACGAGTTGTTGTAGCTGAGTGACAAGGGCCAAACTAAACTCAAACTGAAGCTGTAACTGTAGCTGTATCGGTGGCTGTGGCTGAAACGAGCGGGGACTTAAGCAAAGCCTACGGCTTAACGTTGACCTCGTTTGCGGCGTGCGGCAATAAATCCTTTAACAGCTGTTGGACTTTGTACCGAAGCGCTTAAGTCAAACTGTGCTCTACCACGAAACGAAACGAAACGACCAGAAACTCACAGTCACTCAGCCAGTCTGTCCGTCTATCCGTCTGTCTAACAAATGCAAAATGCCAGCAGTCCGTCAGTCCGTCAGTCTGTCAGTCACCGATTGAGATTTGCATTCAAAACAAGCCCGAAAAATAAACATTAATAACAATAACGTGAAATGCAAATGACACTTGCACTTACACACACACACACACACACACACACACACACACACACAGAGACAGACAGACACATGGTTAGATTACTAGCGAGACAAGCGCTCAGTGCAGGTAGTCAATGCACAAACACTTTCCATATTCGCTCCGAGTTTCATCATCATTTGTCACACAAGCAGTACAACAACAAAAAAAACACACAGGCTCAGTTATGTGTGAGTAGCTGTGTGCATGACACATACATACATACATACATGCATGTATGATAAGCTAAATGTATCTTGTTAATGCATCTTTTAATAGTCTCTGTTACTAAGCATAATAAGCAGCGGCACCTTGCGTTCTGTTCGTAGGCGTTGCGCATTAATCTCAAAACCAATAAAGCTCATGCAATATTTACACATTTATTGAATAAATAATTTTTTGCCCAAAGCTCAACATTGTAACAACAACAACAACAGCAATTTACGTTATACATAACTATAAAGACTTGACTTTAATGGTAATTATACATTTGAGCGTTGAAATGCACAGTTTTCATATAATTGCTCACATTTGAGACTTTTAACTTTACTCTGCTTTATGTATAGCAACGAATTACCTTACATACACCTGACTTGACTCTAATGATAATTATTATTTGAGTGTTGAAATGCGCAGTTTTCATATATTTGCTCATTAAAGTACATTTTAGACTTTTGCTTAGCTTTAGTTTGCTTTATGTATAGCAATGCTACACCTTACATACACCTGACTTGACTTTAATGGCAATTATACATTTGAACGTTGAAGTGCACTTATATTTGCTCATTACAGTACAATTGCTCAACTTTGTTTTGCTTTATGTATAGCAACGCTTCACCTTACATACGCCTTACAAGCCAATAATCGAACAAACGTTTCGTCATACAAATATGTGACATCTTATATGTTTTTTGTTATTCATTAACGATAATTAATTAGCGTAAAATATGCACAATTGTTTCATTGATTAACTTGCCAAACGCCATGTTGCTGTTACATACATGTGCGCGCATGCAATATGCCCTTTTGGCCGTTAAGTGTAAAGGGTATAAAAACAAATTTCAATGATTAGTTGCATGGTCGTTCTGCGCGACTCAGGTTGGCATGAATCTTAGCTGAAAGCGAATCTCAATCAGAGCGACAGTTAAACAAAGCCCGAGACAATTGGATAGACAGACAGAGATATGCTTGCTGGCGAAGGTGAAGGCGACTCAGAGTCAGAGTAAGGCTCAGGCACAGGCTCAGACACCAGCTCAAAGCTCGACTCGTACTCGGACGCTGGCTTTGGCTCTGGCTAAGTTTGCCTTATACGTTCTGCTTGTATTTAAAAGTTCTTTTGATTTAGTTTCTTTTTGTTTTGCTACTTAATCTTGGCAACCGCATGTCTGCAACAACAACAACAACAGCACCAGCAACAACAACAACAACAACAACACATTCATTCACTCATGCAAACGCCTCATGTACGCATCTTGTTGTTCCTTGTTCCATTTGACCGGAAATTGGAATTTCAAAAGTTGTGACGTGTGTTTAGTTTCAGTTTTTGTATATGCCTTCTTCTTCTTCTTTTTTTTTCGTACCTTTATCGTCGACGTTGTTGCTTCTTCTTTTTTTCTGTTTTTTTTCGCTTTGGTTTTGTTGCTCTGCAATATTTATGCAAACAAATAAATTTGAAAAATATCTTGTTGGAAATAAATAAGCGCAGTCCAGTCATGTTTATACGACATTCTAATACACTACATTGATAAATCAAGTTAATTATTGAGATTTGTTGTGCCATAATTAAATATTATATTATATATTATATTATTGAGGAGCCTTTTTAACTGTAATGTTGCTTTATGTCAAATTGAGCTGCCCTGCCATTGTGGGCGTGGCAGTAAAGTTCAAACAGCCTGGCAGCAGCATGGGACCACATGAGTCTCGCATTTGTAGCGCTTCCGGTCTTCAGGAACGTTGTCCAGACAGCGGCATAGGTGGCGAGTCATGGTTCAGGCGATTTTTCATATATTTCACATCATTTGTATAAACCAATGGCGAAAGCAGGCTAAAGGGTATCTTGCAGTCAAATATGTATTTTCATGGTTGCTTCATTTGTAAAGACATCACTTTGTTTTTGTTTTTGTTTGGCAATTCAAATCAAAATGCATTTTAGGCATGAAACATATATTTTGTACAAAATGTCAGATTTATTCAACTGACAAATTTATTTGCTGGCTGGCAAGCACATGTGCAAAGTGTATGTTTACCAAGTTCCCCCGCGTGGCATTTATGCAAATACTTTGCTGGTGCGACTTGCACGTGAGCAAATAATCAACCACTTTCGGCAATCGTTCTTGCACAACAAATCACAAAACGTGATGCGAAATTCGTCATGGATTCGGCATGAGCACCCATGACATAATGTCTTTAGTCAAATTATCTCGAACTTTGTCAAGTGCATTCATAAAGATACAAATACTTATAGCCGTCCTGGTCGAAGTTTGAAGATGCATTGATCAAGGATGTCGATCCGTATGAATATGATTAGCAGACTCAATTCGGGGGTGTTATTGAAAACCCCTCATCAACTTTTTGATCCATTAAATAATTTAAAATAATTTCACAATTGTAAGCAAACTTTCAAGTGTAATAGTGACAAAATCGAAGCCAGAAAGAAGGGTTCTAAATATAAGGAAAATAAAAATAAAAATTACCATATTCAATATAATTATTCAAAATTCATATCGGCGACAAGGCACTAAACCCGAAAGGCAATTTTTATGGGCTCTGCCAAAACTTCTATACTCAAACCCAATTATTCTTATTGAAAAACTCTTCTTATAGTTTTTCCTATTAGAAAATTATATGATATTAAAGTTTCCACCTTCATTTTGCAATTTGTCATTATGTCCGATTCTCATAAAACTTTGCAAAATAGTCAAACATTAATGAAGATTCTAAATTTCAAAGTTTCAAATTTATATTCAAATACTTTTTTTTATTGAAAAACTTTTTTTCACAGATCATTTCTAAGGCAGTTCTCCAAACAAGATAATACCGAGACGTACTATGCCTGGACATATATGTACATATGAATATAGAATCTCTGCATTTAGCTGTAAGACTTTGGGAGGTTCTATCATCTCGCCTCGTCGTGCTGGTCAAGCATATGTATATGTACATTATATAGTCGGAGAGGTATCTTTCTCTGCTCTGCGAAATGCATGGCAAGACATGTAAAACATGTGTCCGCCGCATCTTTCCAATGACGGCCGATGGAACACGGCTTCAAGTAATTACGCAAAAAGTATCGAGCCAAAAAACTGCGCCGCCGAGCACGACCTGACACCACCACAACTAAGAATCGACTGGACTTCAAATTGAATTGCGTCTCAAGTTGCCTGAAGCCATGGCAGAAGAGTCAATTCAATGAAATTATGCAAAATGTGTAACAAATTCTAACGCCAAAACAACGCATGAAGTTTAAGCAACATTTCCTAATCTAACTTATTAATTAGTCGAAAAGGATATACTTTAAGTCCTGCAAGCATTTTAAAATATTTGATGCAAATTATTGAAAATCAATTTTTGGCTTAAAATTTGCAATCTGCCTTAGGCAATGCAACAATTACGTAAAATTTGGGTTGGTTGGCATAAACAACAACAAAACGCGCATCGCCTCACAGGCAGCTTGACTCCACCACAGTCGGCCATCGACTGATCTCAAAATTAAAATTTACTTAAGTTTGGCGTTAGTTTTTAGCACACATGCATACGTTAGGAGAGCGCCACTCTCTAGTTGTCTCTCGTGAAATTCTAGTGTGAGATCGTATTTTATAACAAAAATAGGATAATGTTAGCGCAAGTATTGAAATTTACGATATTCAAAAACCAATATTATATTGTCTTAAGTGTTGTGTGTCTGAAGAAACACATACGGCAATATGAGGTTGTTTTAAGAATATTGTCGACTTTTTTCGTTTTTGTTTATTGTTCGGCATTTTTGTCAGTAAGCATTTTTTCAATTTAGTTTTTATATATCTATATTTTATATATTAGCGGTTTTTATTTACAATCCCATTTTTTGTTCTCAAAAAGTGGCAGCACTGCTGTTAAAGAAACTGCCATCTCAGCTTTAATATAAACACAACCAAAATACATTTATTTTGAGATTCCCTAACTAAGCAAATAGTATACAATGTTTTTAAGAAAGAGTATACTGTTAATTTCAAGTCGTTAGAACCTGTTTTATTTTTAGTTTTTGCTTTTTATTAAAAATCAACCCTAAGTAAATTTTAAATTTTTTTGAATACAAATATGAATTGGTCATTCACAATATACGAACACTAAGAAAAACCTAACTGCTACGAAACGTGTTGAGCCGAACAAGGCATATAGAATTAAGCTACAAAACTGTAGCGGGTTTGAATAAGGTTTTAAATTCTAAGGTCATTGCTACAGAATTTTTGTCTTCAACCCGCAAACTTAGCGGCATCAAACATCTATTAGTATATTACATATTTACTAACCAGTTCTTTCACCGGACCAAAGTTTTAATTAAAAGATTGTACATCTTGAATTATACTGCGGTCTTCTATCTATGCCTTCAATATATATACAACTCATGCAATAGTTAAATTGTGTTCGTAGAAACCGTTGATCGTGCAATGTTGCCAAATACTTTTTTTTCTGCTGTTTCTGGCTAATTTTATGACCGGAAAAAATATGTCAAGCAGCGGAAGAATATTCTCGTTTTTTTTCTGTTAACATTTTTATTTGACGTTGCTCACAAGTATGAAATACTTATTAAAGGCATTAGCAAGCTTTTTGTTGTATTATCTGCAAGGTAATTAATTATATTACACTTTGAAACAATTAACTTCCTCTTAACATCGAAATGTATGATTGACTACGAACTATGACTTAAATACCCAAGGCAACTGCATTGTTTCGATCAAAATATTAAATAAAACAAGAACATAGCAATACAAAACTGAACCAAGTAAGATGCAA
>JBAMBP010002683.1:0-68617 GCA_037044515.1 Phortica magna
GCACGATAAATCGGCTTTTCTGCATATTTATCTGATATAAAGTGCACATCATTGATACCCGACTGAATTATCAGTTTGGCACATTCATTGCAGGGGAACAGTGTCGTATACAACTTGGTGCTGGTTAGATTAGCACCTTTACTATTGAGTATTGCGTTGGCCTCTGCGTGCACAACGTACATCTTTTTATCTTCAAGCGGATCACCAGTGGCTCCTGGATCGTTTTTCTTGCACCAAGGAAAAATGTCGTCGTGGCAATTGCGCGGAAACCCATTATAACCGATGGCCACAATTCGATTCTGACTGTCCACAATGCAGGCGCCGACCTGTGTGACAGGATCTTTACTACGTTTCGCTGAAAGCAAAGCTGTCGCCATGAAATAATCGTCCCAATGCAAGTAATCCATACGTTTGTAGTTTTCTTTAGTTGATATTGGATTGGTTTCCGTCATCTTCAGTCTGCTCTAATATTAATATCTGTAAAAAAGAGATTATCTGTATTTGTAACCATTTTGACTTTGCAACATGTTGTAGTTAAAACAAAAAACAATTTACTATATGTGAAATAACTTGCGTTTATTTAGTGTGTGTGTGTGTGAATACATCGTACTTCATTTTAATATACACGTATTAATTTTCAATAATAATAATTGGAATAATATTAAATACTTTTCATAATTTTGCTTGTCAACTTAAGAGTGGGAGAGGAAATTATTGCTACCGAACGTTTGCTAACAGTGCCAGCGTTTTTAAGCAGACTTTTGTAATGGTATTGGATTCTGCTTGAGATGCAAATAGATCGAGCGCATACGTGAGACATCTTTGCCAGACTTATTCACTTTTGGATTGAAGTCGCACAATTTGGAAATGCGTTCCCATTCAGTACCCGGTTCAATAGTGCCATTCTCCAATGCCGCAGCTTGTTTTTCAGCACTGCGTGAAGCTAGTTTTGTTTTAGAAATCGACTCTTCAATCTGACGCATCCAATCATTCAATTCTTGTTGGGCTTGAAGACGCAATTCTTCCTTCTTGCGTTCCTCTTCGCGATCCTTTTCTTCCAAACGTTGCTTCTGATCTTCACGCCATTTACGCAGTTTCTCTGGTTCTTCGCGTGATGGAGCAGGTCCAGAGATACCAACAGGTTCATTCGATTCACCACCAATCACTTCAAAGCTACCTGTAGATGATTCAAGGCCACCGATGCCCGCTGATAGTTCGCTGCCGAGATCTGCACCAGCAGTAATATCGCTGCTGCCAAGTAGGCCACCATCGTCCAAAGCTACAGGTGCTGACGTATTGGACGAGTTGATTTCCGCTTCCAAATCACCCAAAACAGATTGCTCGCGTGCCAAAAACTCAGCCGCTGGGTCTACTTCCTCCTTTGAAGCAAAATCATCTCCAAAATCCATTGTTTCCTAAAAAAAACCAAAAATTTCGTTTTAATGGGCGTAAATCGCTTAACACATATCATTAAATCCGTAGCGAACGAAACAAATTTTATATGCGTAGTATATTTACCTTTTTTATTTGACAGTAAGCTGCGCGTAATTATTCGAGTTTTGGGCCACACTGAGTCACCAAAATTATAAATTAACAAAATTTATCAACTTTTTTCTCCGCGGAATCTGCAAAATTTTATCTCTTCCTCTTATTGAAACACTCACACAAAATTAAATAACTGCAATAAAACGTTTACTTGTCAGCACTGATTACTAATGTGGTAGAGTGACATCGCCAGTTTTTCATAATTACGAAACATACAAATTGTAAATAAAATGTTCTTTCAACTTACCAAAACGCAATGCCTTTGGAATACACTTAATAACTATTAAAATAACGAAACACAAGTACAATGAAATAAAAAACGACGTTTTCGCTTGCCGTTCAGAATTAAACCTGTCAAAAGACCGACACTTATATATTCGTGTTTTAAGCACTGGTACTGGTACATATTTTCGGAGTTTTCTTCTTCCACCATATTTTCTAAAATGGCGTTTGATTGAGCAAGTAGACAGATTAAGCGGCGATAAAATTTGTAAAAACACGAGAATTCTTGTACCAAATTGTGCAAAATTAGTTTCAAAATATTCCCAAATGTGTAGAGCATATTTTTAAGTTATTATTTAAAAGGAATACGTAGTGATTAGTGTGGAAATAAGAACGTAGAAAAGCACTACTAAAAGTTATTGTTGTCCCGAAATTCGGGAGAGACATCAATACGCGTAGCATAAAGCCTGACAAAAAAAAAAACAAATTCATCATCGAATGCGAGCTGAATTAAACGCGGAACGTGCAAAACAAAAAGATTATTGATGTCCAGTTTATATTGAAGGTGTGAATTATAATTTTCATACGTTTTGTGTTAGCGTGGAAACTATCAAATATAGTATAGTAAAGGTGTTTTCCCGCGGCACAACATATTTTCGGAGAAGAAACAAATTTACTAGGGATGCAAGAACGTTACTTGTATAACAAATGTTTATGTGTACCAAGATTACACATTTGTAATAAATATAACTTAAATTCTATTTTGCATCGACGAAAAATGATTTGAAAATGAAAAATCTATTAAAGAACAATTCTAATAGAAAAAAAATGAGAGAATAAGAGACGTTGTGCATCCCTGTGATTATGTTGAATCTCATTACACTCACACATATTTTTACACAAAATAGCAATTAAGCAATACTTGTTTTTAGTTGCGTGCGCGCCAAAAACAACACGATATGGACCCAAACTCCAGTCCCTGGTCGTATGCTTATAACCGCATTGTGCCCTCAGCGTCGACAACGAGTGGGGCCGCTGATGATTTTCAACATCCACATCTGGCCCAATTAACGGCTGCCAATTTAGCGGCTAGTTTTAATGCGGCAGCTGCTAGTGGTGGCAGCTTTGTGCCACCCTCGCCAATTGGCAGCTATAATCCCACAGTATTTCAACAGATCTACCATCATGCGGCGGCCGCAAGTGTTCAACCAAAACCTGCTCACTATGCTTCCAGCGCGGTTAATACACCACATCGGCAGCTACAAATACCAAGTACACTGGATAAACAGCTCACATCATTTCAAAATCAAGCCGCTGTGGCAGCCGTCTCCTCAGCTGCAGCCGCGGCGGTTGTCAACAATGTGGCCTCCAATTACTATGGCGAAAATTCTTCCTCAAGTGGTGCATCGCCATCGCCGACTACTGTTGCATTAACATCGACATCGCTTACGTGGAATACGCCGGCAATGATATCAAATACCTTTCTCGCCATGCAGCAGCAACAACAACAACAGCAGCAACAACAACAGCAACAGACACAACAGCAGCAACAACAGCAACTAAATTTAGTTGCCGAAAAGGTGGTGAGTAGTATGTTTTGACATGAAAAAAATGCTTTTTACTAAGTTTTAACACAGAAAAACCAATACAAACATATTAAGGAACAGGTGCGCTTAGCATAATATGAAATTACAATAATTTAGAAAGAGAAATATGTTTTTCGAAACCAGTGACACAATTAAAAGCTGCTAAATTTACTAACACACATCAATTTGATGCGCTTGTAAATAGGTTCAGTGTAGTTCAACAAACGCTTCAAGTAACAAACATTTGCGTTACTTTGCCCAACTAACTTCTACATTTTTTTTACGCCATATTAATATACAAAAAATGTTAAAACAAAATTTTCTATACACAATTCACTTTTAAAACTATCAACAAACCCTTTCAATTCCTTCCTTAAAAAAAAAACAAAAAAAAATCATAAACAAAAAAATTAGCAAATCAAACAAGAAAATCCACAAACGAAACCACAAGTCAAAGTATACAACGATTTATTATATTTGACGCAATTACAACAACAACAACAGCAAACTGTTGAACAGGATTCACCAGTTAGTGTTATACAACAACAACATCAAGCACAGCAACAACAATTGGAAGAAACATATTGTACTATTGATGGACAAAAATATAAAATAAGTCGAAAAGATTTACAACAATTGCAACAACAACAACAGCAACAACAAATTTTGCAAATAGAGCAACAAAATGTTAGTCCTGCCTCATATCCAGTATATGCTAGTCCAGCATTAAGCTCTGCTGGCGGTTCACCAGCTGGCGCACAAGTAACGAATTTACATGTCACTGATAATGCCACACCGCAAGTGATTGTCTATAAGACAGCAACGACAACGGGTTCGGTATCGCCAATAAAACGCTCTGCATTGAATATTGCTGGCGCTGGTTCGCCGGCAACAAATGCAACAACGGCAGCAATTAATCATAACAATAATAATAATTCAACCACTGCGGTTGCATACTCATCTGTGATACAAAGCACTTTACATCAACAACAACAACAACAGCAGCAGCAACAACAACATCAGCAACAACAGCAGCAACAATTGCAACAGCAGCAGCAACAACAAAATCATTGTTGGACAAAAATTGAAGATGGCACAAATGGCAATGAGGATGTAAAGAATGTAATACAAGTGCATGTAAAACAAGAACAAAGAAATTTAGGTTATGTTGGCGATACTGTTGAAGAAGTTGGTGAAAATTTGATATTTAATTTGCCGCCCGGTTTGGAAATCAAACAGACATTTTATAGTCCAAGCATTGAGACGCCAACAACTGTGCTGCAACATACACAACAGCAACAACAACAGCATCAACAACAACAACAAAATCTGTTACAACAACAACAGCAGCAGCAGCAAAACAATAGCTATACTCAACAGCAAGAGAAGTCGCGACGTCAGCATATGGTGGCCAATATGCTAATGTCTCCGACAACAGCAAGTCAACAACAACAGCGTTTACAACAGCATCAGCAACAAGTTAGCTCCGAAGCGGCAACAACAACATCTTCCGCATCAACAGTCGTTATAGCGTCACAGATTCAAATAGTGCCTAAGGTTTGTATTTAATTTTATTTGATTTTATTTATTTATTTTTTACTTACTTTATTTCTTTGTTGCAATTTGTATTTGCTTTTATAACTTGTTTGGTTTCGTTAATGTTTCAAATTTCTTTTGTAAAACATGCCATTGTCAATGTTTATACACAAACTGTAACAAAAATGTTGTCAAACTATTTTCATTGCTTTCGAAAAATTATTAACTTAAATGGCAAACGACGCCTTTTCTTTTTTTGACAACTTTCTTTGTTTTTTTTCTGCACTCGTTTGTTTGCTTAAATGTTATTATTGTTTACAGTTATTTAACTATTGGTATTTTTTGTATCGAAAATAAATTCGACTTTAAAACTTAAAGTTTTCATCTTCCTCTCTATTGGCCAAAGCATTGCCGTGGCCTTAACTTAAATGTTATTTCTTTAATTAAAAAATGTTTTGCGCATATAATTATATACTAACAAAAATATATATATTTATATTTAATAATTTTATAAATTTTCAATAATCTGTAATTTAACATTATCATTTGAAACTGTGACGTTTAATGTGCCTTGTTGAGGAAGATGAAAGTAAGAACCACCACGTGTCTAATTGTTTAAAATTAAGCTCATTAATAACATAAATTTGTTTATAATAATATGTTTAATAACCAATTTTTAAACATGTAAAGTATTGTTATTTTGTATTTATTTTGTTTTGTTATATATTTACAGGAAGAATTGTCGAAACAGACGCCGAAGCCTGCGAAAACGCCAAGAAAACGTCAGCCGAAGAAGACTTTGTTGGTTACGAATGATTACAATGCTGTGCGTAGTCCACAAGAAGCTGTACAGCAACAACAACAGCATCATCAACAACAACAACATCAGACACAACAACATACTCAACAACAACAACAACAAAATACGTATTATGATTTCAATAATAAATGGAATACGCCCGTAAAAATTGAAAATAATGCTGCTGTCTCGCCTGTACCAACAATTAATATACCAACGTATCCTCAACAACAACAACAACAGCAGCAGCAGCAACAACACCATCACCAACAGCATACGCAGCAACAGCAGCAGCAGCAGCAACAACAACAGCAGCAGCAACAGCAACATCAGCAAACGCAACTGCCACAACCAGCACATTTGCAATCTTCACAAGCGCAATCACATCTTACAAATCTCTCATCATATTATCCAGCGTTTCCACAACCATTAGCATCCCAGTATACAGCATGTATGCAACAACAACAGCAACTGTATAATCTTAATCAGCAACAACAACTGCAACAACAGCAGCAGCAACATCAACAACAACAACAGCAGCAGCAACAACATCAGCAAGATCAACATCCACAACAGCAACAGCAGCTGACACAGCAAGTACAACAACAACAGCAGCAACAACAACCAGAGCAAAAAGATGAACAAATATCAGCAATAGAGGAAGCAAGCAATAAAGTGATTGTGCCAAATATCGAAGAAGAACTGGGCTTTTTAGCGGATCCCACCACAACGCCACAGCAGGGCTATTCGACTTCATTAACGAGCAATGGTCGTGGCACTAACTCAGCAAGCAATAATACTAATTTCGGCATACGTAATCCGAATAGCAGCAACAACAACAACAATACAACAGACACTTCCAATCTCAGTACAACGGTGGCCATCAATAATGGCGCAACGACGTTGTTGAAGCAGCCGGCCTATAAACCGTTGCCGGAGCGTAAACCGATTAGTGTGGGCACATCCATTGGCGAAAAGAAGACACAATTTATGGATAGCTATTTGAAATTTTTGCAAGGCGAACGTGAAGATGATCCACCGCCTGTGTCAAAGAGTGGACGTAAATTTAACTATCATCGTTCGCCCAATAAACGTAACAAGAAAGATACCAAGAACGATGAAACTAATACGGCGCCAACGCAAGTAAATGCAGTGGCTGGCAATGCAACGCTCGAACCGGGCATGACCATTGGCGATGATGGTCATCAGATTAAAATACTCTCACAAACGCAAATATTACCGAAAAAACGACCGCATGCACAAATGGCCGCTGCGGCGGCTGCGGCAGCAGCAGCATCAGCTGCGACAGCAACATCAGCGGCCACAACAAGTAATGCGGCGTCCGTGATACAACATCCTGGTGATCAAATGCAACAACAACAGCAGCAGCAGCACGAGCAGACATCGTCCTTTCGACCATACGCACAACAAGAGCAACAGCAGCAGCAACAACAATTGGCACAACATTATGCGCAACAGAATTGTGGACAAATAAGCGGCAGCGGCGGCGTCGTCAGTGGTGCAGGTGGTGTTGATGGTATCGGAGGCAGTCAAGGTATGTTACTTGGCCAACAAGAACAACAACAACATAATACCAATAACAATACTACTTCTACTTCCGCCTCATCCAACAACAACAATACAATCACGCCAACTGCCAGCACGGCCAGTGTTGGACCCAACCATCATCACTTAATAAATTTTCTCTGGCCATGGCACTGAGCATTGAGAAATCATTTTACAAAACAAACTGAGAGAAAACAAACGAAAAAAAATAATAAATGAGCAGAAACAAAGTTGATTCGATACGAATTGAGAATCAGTTATTCGATCGGTCTAGCGTACGTTCGTTCGGTCAGTCGTCAAACAGTCAATTTAGACAATGACAGACGGACAGGCATACAAGCAAACAAGGCGGTCAGACGGTCAGGCAGACAAAAGTTTTATTTTGTGCACATATGTAAATTAATTTCTTATAGTTTTTGTTAAAGTAAAAAAAAAAAAAAAAAAAAAAACAGTAATAATGCAACGAAACATTTGTTAAACAAAATGAACAAAAAAAGTATTTTTTGAGATACAATCAAAAGAAATGAAGAATCTATTTTCAAAACGAACATTGTGTTTTTATTTCAAATATCTGTGATAATGCGTGATTCTATGCACAATGGTAGAAACACTGCTACAGCTGACGGGGTTCGAATATATCGCTTGTCCGATCTAAATAAAATGTTGCTATGAAATTCTTCAGAGTCAGCGTGATAAATGCCGCTCAACTCTCTCTCGCTCTCATGCTCATTGCTATGTCCAACAACAACAACAACAAGAATATTGATGTTCAGCATTTGTACATAAATAGGCACACACACACATACAGACAGACAGACATTTCATGAAAGGCTTAAAATCTTCACAGATCCACTGACGTTGCCACCGCGCCGTGAACAATGCCTGCGCAAAGCTAAGCAATCCAGCATGCATGCCATAATATTGAACAACACGGAAGGTGACGGTCAGCTGGCCGAGCCGGATGATTTTGCCGACTCGGATACTGATCCGGTTTGGACGCCTCAAGAGGAGGATGTGAGTGTAATGTTTATCAAATTTTGTATACACTTATTAATTATTTTGGTTTTTGAATTTTACAGAGCGACGATGGCAAAAATTATAAACGAAAAACAGCACGTCGTACAAAATCCACGCCACGTAAAAATCACTATAATCATCATTTGCAACAGCATCAGCCGCAAGCCATAGTACAACAACAGCAGCAACAGCTTCAAGTGCAACAACAACAGCAAGCAACGCCGCAACAACAAAGTCATTTGGCACAGCTTGAAACGCCGCAGCTGCAACAACAACAACAGCAACAAGTGGATGGTTACAATCCGAATCAAGATGTGAATGCAAGCGCAACTTACTCAAATGCCGCGACAACAACGAATGTTGCAGACAATTTCAAAGTATGTATATTGATTCCTTTAAAATACAATATAAATTGACAAATCTTTAAACGGCCATTTTTCTACTCATTTTGCAGACTGGTGACTTTATTGTGCTACGTTCCGATTTAGTAAATGACTGGCCAACAATATGGCAAGTCGATTCAAAGTGTATCCTGCAGAAATATGAGCCTTTTCGACAGAATGGCAAAACCTTTTATCGCAATATGTCCAAAGTAAGTTAAAAAATTCTATAAAATGCATGTCTAACTAATGTATTTGTTTATAATTGACAGTATGCCTCGTGGAATCTCGAAACAAAGAAACTTTATCTTAAAGCGCCCGTACGCATACAAATGCAATCGCATACGGAGACAATTGTCGAATTTATGCGTTCCGAACTTTTAGCCGATGATACGGAACAATTTATTGAGAAAATTATGGAGGAATATCTTTCATATCGTGATAACTTTGAAATTTACATACAAACCATGATCTCACAGGCATTGGATCCCAGTTTCTTTTCGGAGATAACTAGAGAAAAAGGTAAATATGCTGTTATAATATTAAAAATGCAGTATAATAACAAATATGCTATCGTTTAGATGATTATTTTTTGGGCAGCGTGCGTATTATTGATACGATTATGGATAATTGCAAACGAAAGTTATTGTCGATAACACCTTGGTCGCGCAGCATTATCTCATCGATTGAAACGTATCCGAAGTGTCATGTATTCACGGAATGGGGTCAGAATAATTTAACGCAAAAGAATTGCTGCGGTTGTCATCAGCCGGGCATATCAGTACGTTTTTTGCTATTCGGTCAACCGTACAACTCCAGTACAATGCAAACCGTCACAGTCGATACGCGCATCACATATGAGAAGGTATGTTTGTTTGTACATATGTGTGTGTCATATTGTTACATTAAAGACTTTCTTTTGTAGGATATCTTACTTTGTCGCATTTGTGCTGCACGTGCCGATATCTTTCATAAGATCGCACATGAAAAATATAATCTATTTTTGAATTGTTCGCATCAAGTTATCAAACAACAGCAAGATTATCCAAATAAAACTTCAACAGAGATACTCAATGATTTGCTTGCTGAACATAATTGGATTGATGAGGTAATAATTTGTTTGTGATTCTCATTTAAGCAAAGATAAGTTTGATTTACTAACAATTGTTTTTTTGATGTGACTTTCAGCTCTTTCGTAACATGCGCAACTCTTGGGCGGAAGTCGAGAGCTTAGAACGACAGAAACGTTTTCGCGATAGTGCAGCGCAATAAATAAATCAATAAATAAAATACAACAATTAAAAGCTGTGAGGAAAAAAATCGATTGAAAAGTGCTTTGGACTGCTGTACAAAAAAACAAAAAAAAAAAGCGTATAATTTTACTTCCTGCCACATGTGCAAAGCTAAGGCAAAACGACAACAAGTTACTAACTGTAACAGTATAACATAAACTAAATTAACTAAATATAAACATTATAAAATTTATAATATAAATATATATATATATATATATAAAGACAACATATTCTTCTACAGCATAAACAAACAATACAAAAATAAAACACCCTCTAGCTGTTAGGGTAAGTAATTTTCATACTAAGTAATTTAGTAATGTAACTCGTTATTTAAGGCTAATTTAAGCGGTTAGTTTAAGTCGCACCGATGCTACTTATAAATATAATATATATAATTAAACGAAACTAAACTCGATGAGTTGTTACATATGCGTTCGCATTAATTAAATATATTATAGACATAAATATGTATGTATATTTATATGGTATATAATATCTCTATGTAGAAATTCTGTTAATTACGCAAAATTTTCTTTGTTTGCCTTTTTATGCGCCAGAAAAAGTAACTGTTAATAATGTACACCATTCACACGTACATATATACATATTTTAAGCCTTATCAACAACCTCTAAACCCTTTGCAATAAGTACATATAGAAAATATTAATAACTATCGGTTTAAATTATTAAGCGTATATAAATAAGCGTCTATTTTGATTGGTTAAAAGAAAATAATCAAAAAACAAAACGACAGTTTAAATCTTTATTGTTATTTGAGGAGTAATAAATGTTTTTGTTGTACTGAATTAAACATAAAAATCAATACAGACATTTTTAAAATGCATTAATGTTTGCCGATTTTTATTGAAATTTTTGTTATTTCTGGAATGAAGATAACATTTCTTTTCTTTTCTTTCATACAAATTACTTTAAATTTTGGTATTCTCTTATTTCGATCTTTAAATAACATTATTGTTTCCGTTTCCTTATTGCTGAATGTAAAACATTTGGAATTCATGTTCTGTCTCTAAACTTCCACCACCAAACATGAGTTCACAATTGAACTGAGTGAGGCTCTAGACTAGTCTAATAAGTACCATATGTTTAAAATCATTACTTCCAAATTAATAACATTATTCTGTCATTTCTTTTGCCATTATCATAAGTCCAACATATTTCAAGTTGGTTTTTTATTTTATTTTTTAATAGAAGTCAGCAATTTTGTGTTTTTTGTGAAACCAGTGCAACATTTTTTCAATGTTTTAATCGTTCGTAAAAAAAAATGATAAATAAACGCAATATATTTAAGAATTTATAATTGAAATTAATTAAACAAAGTTTTATTTACTAGAAAAGACTTTTATTTGCTATTTTGTACAGTTGTGCATTATTAACATTTATATATATATATATATAAAAAATAGAGATTTTATTATAGAGAATTATTGTTATTATTTTTTTTTTGCATTCAATTTAACAACTAAAATGTCAATACAAGCTCTTCTAACATTGGATACTCTTATATTACAAAGCGCCACTTAACACGTATGAGAATTTAGTGTTCAGTAAATCTGAATACTAAATTACCGCACGTGCTACATAGTGTTATGTAACTTATGTCCCCAGCTATATTAATTTCTATATACAAATTTTGTGCTGTGCCAAACAATGAAAAAAATTGTTATAAAAAAGGTGCACGAATGTTGCAGCAGTACATAAACTAATACTGTCTCTGTAAGGTTTCAAAAGGACTTTCTTACAAATCAAGCATCAACGGCTTGGTCATGTCATATTTAATCATGTCCTGCACGATATTTGTCATGCGGCGCTTGAATATGGGCAAAGTGTGCGGCGTTAACATATCAAATTCTTCGATAAGTTCAATGCACTTTTCCGTCTCGGCCAGGCGACTCCTACGACCAGATGATTTACGTTCATCAATATCAGCATCTGTATCATCAGCATCCGAGTTATCAGATGAGGATAAATCCATAACCGCCTTGGAGACTAGATCGATGTCAATCATATCACTGGGTGCGGATATAAAGAACGGTATAGCAAAGGCAGCCATTATCAAACCGTAAACCCCAAAATCACACAATTGTTGTTTGTAAATGTCACGTGGATAGATTAGTGCCGGATCGAGATTAAAGTTGGCAATGGTTTGCGTCAATGTGTCATAGTAAATCGCAAGGAAATCATTGAAATGTGCATCGCGCAGCTCCTTTTCCGTGCAAGCAAATAAATAATGTACAACATCGAGCACAGGTGGCGCATAGCGTGACATCTGGAAATCAATTAATTTGGCATCGATAGCTTTTGCTGTCGTCTATAAAGCAAATGAAATTTAGACAAATAAGTGAGCGGAATTCGTTTAACTGACTTAACTTACATCATATTTGTAGAGTATATTATTGTTCCAGAAATCACCGTGACATATTACAGCATATGGCGCAAAGGCCGCGCCATTGACGCAACGCAAGGACTGCGCTTTGAATGTGTGCTCTGCACGTTGGAGCACCTCGATTACATCGGCTTGTTTCTTGGTATCGTCTTGCAACATAAGCCGTGTACGACTCAGCGATTTTTTGCCAAATTCAACAGTTACTGGTTCTATATCTTTGGTAAATAGATTATCCTTCATTTGCTGCACATATTCGGCAAATTGCTTGGGCGATTTCGCTTGCAGCACAAAGGACATGCCATGCAATTTGGCGACCGCAGCTAATGCACATGCAACTAAATCATATGTTGGCATTTTGGTGCGCGCATTTTGCTTGTAACCATGTTCTATTAAATCCTCAAATATGACAAACTCATCGCGTGCCTCGAGCGAGCCGGCATACATTGCCGGCGCAACATCGAAACGCGCCGCCGCAGCATTAGCCAACTCGTGGTAAGCATTTAGCACACGTTCGTACATGAACACTTCGCGTGTGTAATAATCGACGACGTGCATGTGTGCGCGACGCGCTTCATTCTTTGGCGATATCTTTACAATGCTGAAGTGTGGCGGTGTTGATGCATTTGTTGCTGATTGCTGTTTGACGCGCAATACTAAGCCATATGAATTCTCACCCACGCCCGATATTGGCTGCGTTTCGACATTAGGACAAACATCCACGTTGCCATTGTCTTTGTTGAAACGTTGATAGATTTCATTTAACACTTGATTAACACGCGGCGTCATTTCATCTTCATCGTTGCTCTGTGACGGCTTTGTTGCAACACTACTGTTGTTATTATTTGCATCCTCGATGATGTCATTCATGTTTACCTTTTAGCCTCTCAATGTACACGGACACTGTTTTATACTTTTTGTTTTCTGTTCCCTGTTTTGTTCGTCACTCTCTTGCTCTTTCCGGCCGTGCTCGCTGCCGTTCCTCTACTGGTCGTTACCTCAGACAAACTGTTGTTCTAACGTTCGTTCGTACAGCTTTTATACTATGCAAGCAAGCACATTAAGAAGGCTTCCACTGATAGTTGAGGTTTATATCGCTGTGTGCGTTTTGTTCTTGCTTGATTTTGCATGTGTGTGTGTGTGTGTGTGTGTATGGGCGCATTTAGTAAAGCTTTCGATGCTCTGTTTTCGTCTTCATTAATTTGAATTTATTGCGTCTTCATTAAAATTTGTAGTATCCTATTTGAGTTTTAAATAGTTTTCATACATCACAGTTTTGTTGTTTATCTATAATGAAATAACTATTTTATAATTTCTTTCAGTTAAGTATAATAATCAGTAAATCAGCGCTGTTGTACAATTATGTTTTTAATATATTTACTTTGAATAAGCGACTCTTTTTATTTGTATTCAAAAACAATTTTCAAAGGAAAACACAACAAAAGTTTCATATTTCCCGCCAAAAGTTAAAGTGTAAGCTAATCATTTATGGAAATTAGTCATACGACCGGTAATTGTGCGCATTGCTTGTTATTATGTAAACAAGCTGACAAGGCATTTAATGCAGTTGTATTTTTATTTTATTAATGCATGCATGCAAACACATGGTAACCGAAACGCTAAATTATTGCAAAAAGAAAAAATAAACAAGATACTATTAGGTAGAAAGCGTAATCAACGCCGATGCTTGTGTTTTGACGTTGAATATTCGCGGTCATTGCACGCGCCCAAGGACGAATACCGGTAGCGGCTGTGAGCATATACACTGTAGCATGATCAACTCTGCATGTCTGTTTGTTATGCTTTTTTTTTGCAAAAAAAAATTACAAAACATATTGACATCGTCAAAGCAGTGCAGTCGAGAACGCGCACATAACCCAGTGAGGGCGAGAGAGCGAGAGCAAGTAAGCAAACTATCAGTTGAGCACAGTTGTGAGCTTTTCTTTAAAGTTCTTGTGTACTCGCTCATTCAGTTGGCGTGTGTTTCGTGCTCTCGCCGTTGTTTGTTTTGTATTTTTTTTCACTCGTTGCTCTCGCTAGCAACAGCACACTGTTGATCCCGTTGCAATTTAAAGCTTTATTGCAAAGACCAGGAAAAACATTGCCATGTCATGTTGCACATGTTGTATTGGTGTACGGGTTAATGAACTCGTTTTAGCGACAAACGATCGTCATCCACACGAAAAACTTATCTTGCCTAATCACTCAAAAGTTCTATAATTTTTAGCACATGTATTGCATGGTGTGGTTTCCACTTTGGATATTACCCCTCTTCAAAAAAAAAGTTCATTGACTGCATTTGAATGTGAAGGTCGTTATTGTTTAGATCAAAGCTTTTAGAAGACAATAATTAGAAGCTTACAACTTACATAAGCTTTTTTTTTTGTTGTTCTTTGGTTGTTTATGAGTGTATGTGTTGTTGTTCATACGTCGTGTTGTGCCCAAATTACACTTCCTATTAGTTTAGATACTTTACGTTTGTTAAATGGAAAAGTTTAATGAACTCGTGTGTGTGTGTGTGTTTGCGGGGGATTTTGTTGATTAAGCTTTTTAATTTTTTTTCGCAGGTGCTTTAAATTGTTATCAAATCGGTTCAATGCTCTGATAACAAATCGATTTTTTTTATAACGTATACGTAATGAAAATTAGATTTTTTTTTTGTCTAATATTTCTAATATAGTTTAAGGAAAAGCTTGTTGTATTTGTAGTGATCCGCTTTTTTTATTTACATGTTATTTATAAATTTGCTAAGCTGTGCACTTATTAAATAGATTTTGTTATGATTACCTAAGCTCAATTGAAAAGCGCTGACAAAGTGCAACAAAATTAGGTCTCTAGTATTGCGTTTTTGGAATTCTAGTAAACTGTGTCACTTTTTTTTAATTAGGTTGCACTTTTTTTCCTTCATCGGTTTTGTATTTAAATACTTGCAGTTTTTTTGTTTGTAAAATTACAATTTGACACTTTGGCTTAAAATCTGTGAATTCGTTTGAAATATTTTGTAAATAAATATTTGACTTTCGCACTTATGTATGTATGTAGTTTACGTGTCGTTGCACAACTGTAAGCGCGAAACACAAACGCACAAATGCCGCGCACAGTCAAGATCTTCGTACCTTTTATGTCTCAACTTGCCGAAATTTATTTCTTTCTTAATTTTCGGTTTTCAAATAGAAGAAAAGAAAGAAAATATAAACAAAAACAAATTATAGAAATATGACAGAGAGCGCACTACTACAACTACTACTTGTAGGTCTGCGGCAGCAAAGTCAGCGCGCGGCATCATCATTGTTTGCCTGGCGGCCAAACACTTGCATACGAAACCACAAATACACTCTGCGAGCAAGAAACTTCATATGAAAAACCCCTCCCGCGCACAGCACGCGCATCTACATTAATGTTTGTCATTGAAATTAAGCGGCCAATGAACTCTTTTTATAGTTAACCTATTTTTCTTCTCTTTCTTTCCCTTTTTTTTTTCTTTATTTGCTTTGCGTATTCGTTCGACTGACCAAGCGACCTAGTAATGTGACTGTGATTTTATTTACAATTACACTGATTACGTTTCTTTGCACATTTTGGTTTTCTTTTTTTGTGAATTGCTTTTTTATAAAGTTCATTGACTCTTGTCAAAATTTGGCTAATTTTACGTAACTTATAACCGAGGCCAGTTTGTTTTTTGTCGTGCGACAATTGAAACAAAAAGTGAAAGCGTCAACTCAAAATGTGGTTTTAAGTGTGTTTTGATTCAACAAGTTAACATAATTCCGTAAGTAAGAAAATTATAGAAGTCTGCATTTGATATCAAATAATTTGTAGCATTTATTTCGTTTTGTTACAAAACATTCATTGTTCGGAAACAAATGCCCTGACTGCATTATTGGGACTAAAGTTATATTAAAAACAACCAATGATAAGCAGTTGGCATATGTCAATTTGTTGTTTGTGTAAGTTTTGTTATAACTAAAATTGTTTTAATATGGTTTTGGGTAGGGTATGACTTTTAGTCACAACTGCTCAACAATGTGTCAATAAAAGGAATTCTGAACATACTAACTACTTAAATTATACACAATCGAATACAAAATGGAAAAAAAATTTAACCACAATAATAATAATAGTTAATTGTATAAAACTACGTATTTATAACTAAGGAAAAAATGCATTTACTACAACTCAATCGAATCGGCGGTATTAGATTTTTCATCCGAGATTTTTGTCGACGAATCCGTTAGGTTGGGCGATGAGTTGGTTGGTTTATCGACTACGCCCACAGAGACCGAGTTCGCCGCCTGCGTAACCGAATAGCCAATATCCGGCGGGGTACCATCCGGATAACCGAGGTAGTAGTCAGCAATACGGCCAGCTTCACGCAAACCACTCAGATAAGCGCCATGCACGGTTGCCGGATAATTTCGTATTGTATGTTCGCCAGCAAAAAATAGACGTGGCAATTCTTCTGAGTCTTTCGTTGGATTTGGATCTTTTGGCGTGGGTGGTATAACGGGCGCCGCAAGTAAATCATAATCACTGCCCGAAGAACCAACCGATACAAAACTATAGGAACCGCGTGCCCAGGGATCGTGACGCCAACGTGTAACAACAGTTTCTTTCGGCTGTGGCACAGCGCTGTTGCCATATATGCCCTTCAGCACGGACATACAACGTCCGACAATGACATCATCTGAAACGGTTTCAACAATGCCCGCCGACTGGCCAGCCAGTAATGCCAACAACACTGGCGACGAACTAATGCTCCAGAAGAGAAATAATTCACCTGTTAAAAGACGACATTAATAGTTTCTAACATATTTTATTGGTTTTTCAAATTGTTCATGCACTTACCACGACTTGCCGTCGTGCTGCCAACGTGTCCGAATAAATTTGCATTTGGATCCCAAAAAATGCGATCGAAACAGAGCACAACCTTATTCAAATTGCCAAAGCCCAAACGTTGTATTGCCTGCTGTTTCCATTCGGGCAATGGTGGATCAAATTGTACCGTGTTCGATTGCTGGGATGTCACATTTGCTGTTGCGATCTTGAGTATGCCTAAAGTTAGTGTACAGACAGCCAAGTCTGCTTTGTAGGTAACTGTTGAGTTGTTCGTCTTGAGATTCTCAGCGACAATCTCAACGCCGTTGTTATTGTACTTAATTGATTTGACTGCGCTATTGACTCGTATATCCAGATTCTCTGTGAGTGCAACCGGCACACATGAGTAACCGTTGCGCACAGTTGTATGATGACCGATGAATTCATAATCGTCATCCTGATCCCAATGCTTCAAAGAAAGATTACTGAGCGGCGTTGCATTTGCAAACTCCAAATTAGCAAAGTGCCAATCCAATATTTGACGATCCTTTTGGGACAGGTACATGTCGCTGCATAAGTGAATTTTATTTAATTATTATAAGCATAAACGAATAATGAAAGTCTAATTTGTTTACCTGGGTGGATTTTTCTGCACATCTTCGAGCTGTCGTACGAGTTCGTGCCACTGTTCTTTAAGCTTATCTATCTCTTTGATTGCTTCATGCACTTTGTATTGTGTGCTGCGTAAGTTGTACTCGTGCGTCAGCCAAGTCGTATCGCCTTCGCCGGTTCTATTCGGCCGCGTTCTCGTCAACTTGAAATATTTTCGCTTCAATGATTGCACTTGTAGTAATTTACTTTTGATAATCTTTCTGTGCGCTGTTACTTTCTTTTGTAGACTAGTTATTTGCTGCAGATGCTGCATGCGTTTCTCTTGCACGGCCTTATCTTGCATTTTAATGGTCCATTCGAGTGCATCACCTAATGAAACCGGGCAATTGCCGGCATAGTTGAAGTCTAGTCTATGTGACAGATAACTAGCTGATTCTAGCAGACGATTGAACTCGCGCTCAATGACATCATCCTTTTCTTTGGGCACTGGTTTGCCGTCTGGCGCAAAAAGTGGACAAGTCTGTTGTATGCGTACCATATCCATGCCAATTTGTTTGCTGAGTATTGTAATGGGATTACCCCACACACCAGTCACCACCATAGCGCCCAAATCGGCTATGTAGTTGTTTTTGCGAAATGTCGCTATACGTCCGCCAACACGATCACGCGCCTCTAAGACAATCACATCCATGCCAAATTGCTGCAACTGCTGAGCTACAGCAAGCCCAGATATGCCGGCGCCTATTACTATAACTTTGCCCAACTTTTTCGTGGGTATGGCACGCAAGCGTTTGAAAATACCAAAATTTATAAAACCATGCCGTTCCAGAAAAGAATGTACGCGCTGCGCTAGTACTGGATCACTATCGAAGGGTGGCTCCAAATTCTTAAGCGCATTTTCAAAGGTTAATTGTACTTTAGGATTTTCAATCCACATATGCAAGAGACTGTTGCGTATGTTGAGGAAGACACGATGGCCAGGTCGGCCTAAGCGACTAATGTCCGGAAAGCAGGCCTCTTCGTTGGGTGTCATTTTGTTGAACGGTAACCGTGACTGAAAGACTGCGCCTTCTTGTCCTGATAAAGCGCTTGTCGCTGCATTAACATCACGTGCTTCGGCATTGGTTTCCTTGCGAAACGGCGTGCGGCTCGAACCAACTGCATCCGACTTACGCGTTTTCGTTTCAGCAGCGCTTGTTGATTGTCGCTTATCGTTAGAAACACTTTGTGCTGACAGCGTACTTGACTTTTCACTTGATGTATTTTCCGTAGTCGCAGCGCCCGTTGAATTATTGGCCAAATTGGCCACGTTATTCTTGCTGGTGTAGTCAACTTTTGGTTTATTCCGTCGACTTGTGCGACGTTCATCGGCAGCTGCCGGCGCATCATTCGAGTCATCATCGAATTTGGCTTTTACCTGATGCTGGTTATTGTTGCCACTCCGAGCACTCCTTTTCGCGGCTGGTTCACCTTCAGAGTCATCATCACTGATAAGTGTCACATACTCAATAGTTTCCACTTGCTTATTACTCGTTCCACAGAGCGTGGAATTCATTTTTCACAATTACTTCAACAATTGTAACTTCTGGCGACCGATCAATTGACATAAATTAGTTTAAAAACAAACTATTTGGGCCTTACAAATATTCATTTCCTATATTTCTTAGTCCTTGATTATCTGTACTTGCTAACAAGCGTGCCAGTTCCAGGTGTTGACTTCTTCCAGATTAACCAATGGCTTGTGTTTTTTTTATTTCTTGACAATTAACGACTCTGACAAAAATGTAGCGCCACAACAAAAACAAAACACGCGCACACCGACAAACTAGTACCTCAAATACCAGGCGTTTCTCCAGGTCCTTTGAATTTCTTGCCAAGAAGAGGGAAATATGCGTGCCGAAAAATATGGATCAACTAATGTGTTATCGTGTTATCGGTCTGCAAACGCGAAAATACAAATTCGTATTACGAACGTATTTTAAAATAAATGCTTAAATTAAATCAACTTGTATTAACTTTTACGTCAAATTTAACCATATTATTTGTATGTCTCATTGAAATTAGTCTAACATTTTGCAAAACATAGAAACTTCAGCGAACACAATTATTCTATGATGAGCTTTTTAATTTATTTAACTTTGCAATAAAAAAAATAAAAAAACTTAAACAAATTATCATTACAACATATCGAATTGTAATAAAAAACTAATTGATTATTTTAATATTTAGCTCTATTCGAACGAAAACGATAATTCAAAAAATTGTTTAGAAGATTAGCATTAAGTTTAGTGAAATAAGTACGATATATATAATTATATAAATAAGATACCATTTAAATAAATATTGTAGTAATAGTTATTTTGAACACGGAGTAGAAGTATTATCTGAAAAAGGAAAAATCGAACGAAAATAAAACCGGCAAATATTCTTTTCCCGCAATAGTATTGCAAAATACGGTTCATTGCAGAAATCGGTTACAAATGACGTTGTGAGCACTATTTGCAAAAAAAAATAAGAAGAGACCCGCACATTTGGTTGGCGTTTACTTATCCGAAACACTGATTTATATGTATATGAAAAATTGGTTTCAAACGAATAACGCGAACGACTGCCATTTGGAACACTCTCTTTCTTTTGTTTTATTTTGTTACATTTTGCCTGTTGCAAATGTAAGCTACGTGGACCGTACATGCGGCAAGTTAAAACTGAAAATAAACAAATGCATTCGCAAGTTATGTAGTATTTCAAGCTATTTGGTTCTTGTTTCACTCATATTCGTTTAATTTGGTATTTGAAAGTACGGACATTCAATTCATTCGTTCAGTTTATAAACTGCATTTCGCTGTATTCTATTTGGTTAACTGAACAAATGTATTTGTAAATAACTCGTTTGCTGTTTCAAATGCATTCGTGGGGGTCTTTAACAAACTAATGATTGAAAACATTCGTAAAAATTGACAAAATTCTCGCTGACGCTAAATGTCAAAAAACAGCCAGAAAATGACGAATATGGCAACACTGCTGTCGACTAGCATCTTTTTCTCGCGGCTGCCCCGCTAGACCCATTTTGCAAACATTATGTTTGTTATATTATTATATTATTAATATTTAACATAAATACGCGTAAAGTTTTAGTTTTTAATTTATTACTTTGTGTCGCATTACGTTTCTTTACGCGTAAGAATATTATTTTTGCAAACGGATTAAGTTTAATACGATTTCAATGATACTTATAATTAAGTGCACTACCACCACCGCCAACGACAACAACAAAGAAATCCAGTCCACAAATTTCACTGAAATTTACGACTGAACAATTATCAAAATAATGGCAACAAATAGAGGCGAACAAATATTTTCGTCAGTGCGTTATTTTATTGTCGGAAACTTGGATGAAGAGGTAAACGGTTTGTCAACAAAAATTGTTAAAAAAAAATATATATGTATCATATGAAAAAAAGTTGGCCTGCGGAAACTACTCTCTGAGTTTTTACAGCGTCGGTCGCAGCAGGCGGAGTGGCCGCATGCAAACACTGAGCACAGGGTGATACGTAAACAGGCTATACAAAAACGCGCCAAAAGAATTTTGCCGGCAAATACTACTTCAAACGTGTGACTGACGGCAAAGTCGTGATAACGTGTGCTTGTTGCCGTTTTTTTGTTATTATTTATTAAATAATATGTTTTTTGACTGATTGATGTGCATACATAAACATTGAAGTCACTAAACAAAAACATTACAGGGCGTTTCAAATATATAATAGTTACCTGTTTTGATGATTATTAATATGTACATATAATGATTATTTAATAATGATTTGTTGCATTTGTTTTGATAGATCGAAAAACTACTAAAAAATGGTGGCGCACAGTCAAAAATGTACCTTTCGGATATGGTCACGCATCTCATATGCGCTCCAAACTACACGGAGGAAGAACTTACAATGAACCTTGATCTCTACAATGTCATACCAGTGACCGAGCAATGGATTATACACAGCGTACACTTGGGTCGCATGGCGGCACACAAATCATTTGATCCAAGCACACCGCGTTTACTACGTAATGTGCGTGCGGCAATCATTAATGTAACACTAAGGGATCGTAAACGTTTATATGCAATTCTGACATTTTTTGGTGCCAGCGTCACCAATAACTTCGGTCCGAGCACATCACACTTAATCTGCGCAACGGCCACGGGCGCCACATACGCTAAAATCAATACACTGCCAAAAGGTGCCGTAAATATTGTTACACCCGAGTGGGTGACGGACTCAATTAGGCAAAAGAAGCAATTAAACTGCGAATCTTATCATCCGCGTTTATTAAAACCAATGCTGGGCCGTGGCTTAAAGAATATGACATCGTCAGGCACGCCACATGTAATATCACAACCAACAAGTGCAGCACCAAGTCGTACGCCAACGCCGACAGCAACAGTGCCGACAGAGTCGAACACGCTGTCGGATATTCTCGGCTTCGGTGAATCATCCACTTTGACCAAGACAGATGATAATACAATAAGCGAGGCGGCTTTTATAGCGAGCATTAAATCACAGCTGCAAGCTTCGGCGGAAAGCATTGGCGCTGACACAACAAATATGCAACATCAACAGCAACAACAACAACAGCATATGCAGCAACAACAACAGCAAATTATGAGCTCACCACAGACGCCACAAATTCAGCAGCAAGTTATCTTTGCGCGTCCAAGTAATATGCGGCAACAGCAACCGAATGTACTTGCTCAACAACAAGCAGCACAGCCTCAGCAGCAGCAACAACAACAGCAACAACAAATAATCATACAGCAACAAAAAGTCATACCAGCAAGCGTTGCCAATAATGTGGCATTACAACAACAGCAGCAACAACAGCAACATCAACAAATTAAAAACATATTGCAACAACAGCGAAATCTGAAAAATGTACAACAGCAACAAAAGATACAAATTATACAACAACAGCAGTTAGTACCCGCGCAAATTACAGCCGAGCAGCAGCAGCAGCAACAACAACAACAACAGCAGCAACAACAACAAATTTTGCAGCAACAACGCTCAATGACGCCATTATTGCAACAGCAACAGGTGCGCATGCCAACAACACCAACGTCAGGGCAACCACCAGCGCCACCACGTACGCCGCAGCCACAGCAACATCCGCAACAACAACAACCACATCAACACCAACAACCGCTGCAGCAGCAACATCTACAACAACAACAGCAAATTCAGTTGCAGCAACAACAGCAGCAGCAGCAGCAACCGCCTAGTGGTCGTCAAACGCCACAAACACCGCGGACGCCGCAGCCACCAACAACGCCACAACCATCAGTCACGCCAACCATGCAACATGCGCAGTCGCCGCAACAACCAATGACTCCTACCTCAGCGAATGTACAAATGTCGCCCCAGCAACAACAGCAACAGCAACAAGTAGTTAACAATCCATTAAATCAACAGCAACAACAACAACAACCCATGTCAATGTCACCACAAATGCTACATCAGCATATTTTAAGACAACAACAGCTACAACAACAGCAACAACAACAATTGCAACTGCAACAAAATATACAAAATGGTCTTCAAAGGCAAATACAACATCCGCAGCAACAACAACAACATTTGCTGCAAATGCAACAACTACAAATGCAGCAACAACAACAACAACAGTCACCGCGTATGCAACAGAACTCGCCTATAATGCCGCCAACAACACCCTCACCATCGTTGCAACAACAGCAACAACAAATGCCGGGACAACAACAACAAACGACAAACATGTTGCCGCCACAATCACCACGACAATTACAATCGCCGGCACCACAAATGACACCGCCGCCGGCACCATCACCGCAAGGTGTTGTCGCCCAACAACATTTGCGTCAACAAATACAACAAAGTCGCCAACCGCAGCAGCCGATGGTCTCGCCCCAACAACCCTTCCAACAGCCCGTCCATCAGCAACAGCGCATGCAAATGCAACAGCAACAATTGGCCCAACAACAAAGTCCGCAACACAGCTCGGCGCCGCATTCACCGCAAATATCGCAAACGCCACCGATGGCAACACAACAAACGAATAAGCAAACATTCGATCCAACCGATCCGGTGCAAGTAGCGCAGGTTTTGAGTCGTTCGACGCTTAGTTCAAATCAGGAGTCTTTGATAATGCGACAGCAACAGCTCAAGCAACAGCAACAATTGCAACAACAACAGCAGCAGCAGCAACAACAAATAACTAGTCCGCAACAAATAACTAGCCCACAGCAACAACAACAGCAACAACCTCCGCCTCAGCAGCAACAATTGCAACAACAAACATCGCCGCAGCAGCAACAATTGCAACAGCAACAGCCACCACAGCAGCAACAATTGCAACAACAGCAACAGCCGCCACAACAACAACAATTGCAACAACAGCAGGCACCACAGCAACAACAATTGCAACAGCAGCAGCAACTGCAGCAACAGCAACCGCCTCAGCAGCAACAGCAATTGCCACCAGTTGTTCAACAACATATTCTACAAGGTTCATATAAATATATATTTCTAATTTGAAATTATATAATCTGAATAATTTGTTTGTTTCTTTTAGGCAATCAACAAGTCGTTACGCAACGTCATATTATTAATACATCGACTGCGCAAGGTCAGCAAATAATACAGAATCACATGATGAATATACAGCAGCAAAAGCAACAGCAATTGTTGCAATTGCAGCAGCAACAACAACAGCAAATTTTGCAACAACAGCAAAAAACTGTTGGCATGCAGCAGCAACAGCAACAACAGCCGCAACTTGTACAAACACAACAACAGCAACAAACAACGCCACCGCAGCAACAATATGTGCAACAACAAAATGTTGCTTTGAGTTCTGGTGGTCAGGTAAATATTTATAAAGCCAACAGTTATAAGAAAAAAATTTATATAATATTTTTCATTTAAAGGTTCGAATAATACAACAAACAATTCAACCACCGCCACAAACTCAAATGCAAGGGCAACAACAAATTGTAGGTAATTTTCAACAACAACAGCCACAGCAACAACAATTGCAGATTACGCAACAACAACAGCCACAAATAATATCACAACAAATACAAAATCCACAACAGTCTCTTCAACAACAACAACAGCAGCAGCAACAATTGCCACAGCAACAACAAAAGCCTAAATTCATAATAAGTCAGCAACAGTTTAATAGCTTAAGCGTACAACAACAACAGCAAATATTGGCACAAAATCAGCAAAATGTTTTGATCGTCAATCAACAACCACAGCAGCAGCAGCAACAACCACAACAACAGCAGCAACAACCACAGCAACAACAACAAATCGTGCAGCAACAAATAATGCAACAGCAATTGCAACAATCGCCGCAGCAACAACAACAACAGCAGCAGCAGCAAATACCACAATCGCCACAACAAATTCCACAATCACCTCAACAACAAATGATGAAGCCAATTTTTCAACAACAACAATCGATACAGCAACAAAGCGATTTGAATATGTTACAAAATCAACAACAATTGCAACAACAACAAGCATCACCACAAATTCAGCAACAAATCATTGCACAAAATCAGCAACGCATACAAATTCAGCAACAACAACAACAAACAAACGCATCGTTGCAACAACAGCCACAGCAGCAAATTGTCATTAATCAACAGGTCATCGATCCACAACGTTTACAATATTTACAACAGCAACAATTGCAACTTCAAAAACAACAACAACAACAGCAGCAACAACAACAACTTGTCGGTGGCCCACAACTGATGCAACAACCGCAACAACAACAAATTGTTATACAACAACAAACGATACAACAACCACAGCCGCAATTACAACAACTTATCTCAAGTGCGGGCGCAAGTGGCGGTTCAATTACAAGCATACAAAACCAACAAATAATTGTACAACAAAAGCAATTGCAGCAACAAATGGATCCGCAGCAACAACAGCAACAAATACTAATTAAACAACAACAATTTGCGCAACGCACACCACCGCCGCCATCACCATCACAACAACAACAACAGCAAATTATACTGCAGCAACAATCACCGCAACATCAGCAGCAGATGCCACATTGGTCACCACAAAGTCCGGCACAATTACAACAACCACCAGTCACGCCTGGCACGCCCACAAGCGGCATTTCAGTAGCGGCTGGCATGCAATCGCCACTACAGCCGCAGCAGCCACAACAACAGCAACAGCCACAGCAAATGCAAGGACCAATGCCAACACAAGTGTCAACACAACAACAATTTATACGTGCCGTGCGACCGCCTGGTTCGTGGCCACCGCCACAGCAGCAACAACAACAGCAGCCGCCATTACCCCAGCAACAGCAACAACAGCAAATGCATCAACAACAAGCATTGCCCGCTGGCGTTATGCCACAGCAGCCAACACAAAGACAACTGATACAATTGGATGAGAAATCACATGCGCATTTCATGAGTCTTGATCCCGTTAAAAGAGCCGAATATATTGCAAAATTGAATCAATCGAAACGTTTAATGTTGCGCCAACAAGTCGCCTATCAGCCCCGACCGAATACGCCGAATGTCGTGGCAACAAGTCTGGGCACAACAACACGTACAACTGGCCCCGGCGGCACATCCCACATCATTGTGCAGAGCCAAATGCCCAATGGCCTGACGCAACAACAACAGATGCAATGGCTGCAGGGTGCAAAGCAAATTGTGCTACGACCTGGCGCTACACCCGGTTTAAGTCCTATTGCAGCACAACAACAACAACCGCCGCCACAACAACAACAGCAGCAGCAGCAAATCGTTAGCGGTCAATTGGTGCAACAACAGCAACAACAACAAGTGTTTAACAATGATCCGAATCAACAAATGCTCATGCAACGTCAGCAATTACGTGTGCAACAGATACCAATGCAGCAGCAGCAACAACAACAACAGCCAAATGCGCAACATTTGCAAATTGGAACACAAAAGATACAACAACAAACGGTGCAAGTCATAACGGGGCCAAATGGTCAAATTATCGAACAACAGACAATTGTGCAGCAACCAACGACGCCGGGCACACCTATTCCCAGTGGCGGTGGCACCATTATGACGGCGCTGGCGCCACAGACCGTTGTGTTGCCGGCAGCTGGACACGATGGCCAACCGTTGCAACAACAGCAAGTAATACAACAAACGCCACAGCAACAACAACAGCAGCAGCAACAACAACAACAACAACAAACTCAAGCACAAACACAAATGAATATCAAAACTAAAACCGCTTTGGCAAATATGCTAAGCAATCGTTTGGGCAACAATGGTGGCGCACCGGTACAAATAGCAGGACAAGCACAAATGGCGCAACAGCAGTCAATCATTGCGGCCGGTGGTGATCAAGTGCAACAACAGCAACAACAAATGCAACAAACACTAGTCAATAGTCCGCAAATTGTGCAGCAGCAAGTAATTGTGACTGGCTGTGGACCGCCGCAACAGTTGCAGCAGCAAAGTGTCTTACTGACGCAACAACAACAACAGCAAATGGCTGGCTGCATGCCACAAACGCAACAAGTGCCAGTGCAACAGCAGCAACAACAACAACAGCAGCCGCAATTAGTTGAGGCGCCATCGGCAGCGGGCACATTAAGACTGATGACGCAACAACATAATGCAGCATTGCAGCAATCGAATATTGTCACGGGTGTCACACGTACACAGCAGGAATTACTCATGTTACAGCAACAGCAGCAGCAGCAGCAACAACAACAGCAGCATCAACAACAACAGCAGCAACAGCAATTATTGCAACAACAACAAATGCGCCGTGTCGGCATGCCAGTTACAGTTGCCGCCGGCGGTCAGCAAGTGCAACAACATATGCCCGGCGCATTACAGCAGCAAATTGTTGTTGCTAACGCGGGCGGCGTGACAATTGCCGGCGTGCCGCAACAGCAGCATGTGCCGCATCCACATCAACAACACTTAGCGGTGGCACAAGGTGTTGGCATACCGCCACATGGCTTCATACAAGGCCGACCCGGTCAATTGGCCATGACTCAGCGTCCGCAGTTCTATGGCCATAATCCGAATCTTAAATTACCCGCTGATCTATTTCTTATCGGTTGCACATTCTATATCGTGGAATACGATGAAACGGATGGCGATGAGCTGCCCATTTGGCTTGAGACAATACGTCAGTTTGGTGGCGATGTGGAACGTGTCTATTGTCCGCGTGTCACGCATGTCATCTGTCGTACACAACGTCACGGCGTCGTTATGCAAGCGCTACGCGATGGCAAGCGTTGCGTTACTGCTTACTGGTTGAGTGATATTTGTCTGAAACGCCAATTGGTGCCGCCATGGCAGGCATTACACTTGCCCTTCCCCAATCAATTTGGCTATCGTAAACCGCTGGAACGGTACATTATCACATCGGATGGTTTCGAAGGCGAAGAGGTCGTGCGCTTGCAACAGATGGTCGAGGAATGTGGCGGCATTTACACATCATATCTATCGAAGGCGAACACGCTAATTATTTGCAAGCGCTTTGAAGGCAAAAAGTTTAGCGCCGCAAAGGAATGGAACATACCCATGGTCAACTCGGTGTGGTTGAGCGATGTCTGCATTGGCAATCTTAGCGGTCTGACACAGTATGAGAATCAAAAGTACCAGCAATATAATCTGCCAGCGCCATTCCGCATCGACTATGTGCTGGTGCCACATTTAATGGGTAAGACGGCAACTTAATTAACTTGTTATTTATAAACATTTATAATTTCTTAATTTTTGCTAACAGGTGCTTGGAAAGCGCCCATAAATCTAACGCAAGATGCGCATGAACGCGTCAAACGACATTCTTCCGATCCGTTTTACGAGCAAAAAGCAAAACGTCAAAAGATTTCACACTTCCAGGAGGAGTTACCGGAGCAAATTGTCTGTGTGGAATATCCGCAGACGACGAAACCGCCAAAAGTGTTATTTTCACAGGTCGCCGATCTGGAGGGCCTTAAGAAGGCAGTAATGTATGTGTTTGCTAATATATAACCACAAATTGATTTTAATATTAATGTAATGCTTTATTGGTTAAATCTGCAGGTCACTTGGCGGCATTGTTGCGAATAATCCCGAAGATGCTACACATCTTGTAATGACACGCGAGAGTCGCACATGTAAGCTGATACAGGCCTGTTGCCATGTTGATTATGTGCTGAAATCCAGTTGGCTAGTGGACAGCGCAAAAGCAGGAAAATTTCTGCCAACGGATACATATAAAATACTCGATATACCCGTCGATGAAAACCTAAAATTCCATTTGGACACGGTGCTTTGTTCGCCAACACGTGATAGTCTCTTTGCTGGCAAATATTTCTACGTTACACCAGATGTTTTTCCAGCGCGGCAAGAAATCATCAGTATGATACAATCATCCGGTGGTAAAGTAGAAATGAAGCGACGTACTGCGGCCGCAATTGCTGAAGCACACACACATGCGCCGGACACTTATATTATCGTTACATGTCCGAATGATATGCACCTATGTGCTGATCTAACGCGTCAAGGCAATCCAAAGTGTCACATTGTTTCCACAGAGTTTGTGATGAGTTCGATACTAAATCAGAAACTGGAAATCGAACCTAACCTCATTACCTACCTGTACAATAATAATTATATTACCGGCAACAACAAAACATAGCTAGTGTGTAGATTATATAATGAAATTGTAGTTATATGATAGTCAGGCATACAAACAAGACTAGTAATAAAAACAAAAATAATACTTTTAAAGACTTGAAGCCGTAAGTGAAAGTCTGTTGAGATCCAAAGTACATAACAACATGTATCAAATGGCAATATTATTATGCTAAAAGAAAAAAAACACTGTAAAAAATGAGCGTCAAAGTGCTATATTAATACATCTTAAGTAACTCTATTTTAAAAAGAGAGAATGCATGGAATATATAGAGTGAGAAAGGTTTAAGCGAGTTAATTAAATCTAAAAAAAAAAACACTTAAATATATATATATATTTTTATATACGTAAAATGATTAGTTAGTAGAGCTAACTGCTCCCTTAGGTATACGAATCGTTTCATAGAAATTTATATGCTGCCGCCAGTGTTTGGCATATGTAGCAGTTATTAGGTCAAATGTCGTTTATATACTTAGTAATATATAATTTAATATAATTGTAAATAAAAAGAAAAAGCAATTAAGAAAATTAGCTGCCGTTCATTAAAAAGTCCATGACGAATGGCTCATCATCATCTTCATATGGTGTGAGTGGCAAATCATACGGCAGCGGAAACGGCGGCATGCCATCACGTGAGTTAATCAATGGAAAACTATTCTCACCAATCTGTAATTTAAACATTGTTTTCATTTGTATATATATGCCTAAGAATGACAAAATCGTACCATAAAGCCAGGCAGAAAGAGCACGCCGGCCTCGAAGTTGGAAACGCGGAGTAAACCATTTTTATTAAACATGCCCCAAGCGGCCTTTGAAAGATTAGCGGAGGACAATACGAACCAGTAGAGGGATTGTTCCTCCAAGTTAAATCTAGCGTACGTTTTGATATGTGGCATCGATTTAGTGCGATAACGTGTGTCTGATTTCCATTGTTGCAGATGCGTTTTGAGCCATGGCTGTTTGTCGTTGGTGCTCTTGCTGTAGAGGCAACAACCGCCGCCAATTATGCCATCATGACTCTGTCGCACATTCTTTAAGCTTGGAAAGATCAATTGAAATGGTGGCATGGCATTTGTTTGTGCACTTTTACGAAAACTACTAAGAATATCCTTTTCTATCCATGCGCTGGCATCAGCGCCCAGACTACCAATGGTCGAACTTTGACAGACAATCGGCGTAGTGTCATCAATGATGTCACTACCTACGTGTTGTTCTAGTAAGTGTCCAAGGCGCGCATGGCCCCATGGATGTCCGATGCTACTATGCGACCGATGACTGCCCGGTACGGAACCAATGAAAAAAACACTAAAAAATAAAAACAATGAGCGGCAAATAACAATATTAACTCAGTTAAATACTTACTTAACAATACTGAAATCTGCTTTTTCTAAGCGCTTCAACCATGGTTTCAATGCGTCAAACTTGTATTCGTTAAGGTAACGTATAAGGTCCGCTTTGAAGCCTGTGGGACTCTCGCCTACGGTCTTTTCAGCACCGTCCGGTAATGCTATTAATTTTGGACTTATCCAAATACCCTGCGCACGATTATGCCAGTCATCCGCATAGAGATTAGCTGACGAAATAACCACTCTCGCCGATCCGTCAGTATAGCCGAGCAACATCATCTTGGTATGTGCTGTTGCGAAAGGCGTCGACATTTGCACCTTAATAGCGGTTACCTGTGGCTTATGCATGCTGACAGTTGCCAGTTCCGTTGTCTCGGCACCATACAAGACTAGAAGAGGTTTGTCGCTAAAAAGAGCAGTTTTTGAATGAGTGTAACAAATAAAGTTTGTTTACTTACAGTACACCCGCAAAGTAGTAGTGACCAAGTAGCCAACCAATATCTATTGTAAAGTTTATCTGCACAGAACATTCCAGTTGACCGAGACTTTCATCAAGGATTTCTGTTGAGTACAAAGATTTAGTACGGATTGAATGGTGTAAGTTTATGGCAGTAACCTTGCAATGTAACACTAAGTGGTTCATAGTGTGTATGTCGCGAATCGGTAACCGTTGTTAAGAAGAAGTTGTAAGGCGCAGCCTTCTCCAACTTCTTAGCCATCTTGCCTTTCTCAACAACGACTGGTATGTATTGATTTATATCATGTGTCATTTTTGGCCTTTTAGCTGCTGGTGCACCGTGCTCAACATCCAAACTTGAAGTCAAGACTTTTTCTTTTTTGGCTTTACTCGAGCTCGGTGCATCTACTGGACTCATCTTTGCCTCTGCGCTGGTAGATGACGGCGTTTCAGTGTCGTCTGGCTTTGGCTTAGGGCGTACTTTTTCGAGCAGCCTAAGCTGTATTGTAATGAGTTCGGCACACATGTCCGAAGGTATTTCATACTCGTTGGTGCCTGACTTTGGACCTTTATCATAGATAGCATCAACTATAATTGGCAAGAAATTGAAATTATTATTGGTTGCTGTTAGTATTCAAGTTAACTTACTATGAGCATGTGAGAATTCACCAAAATGTATGGGATTCTTGCGATTACATTTTTCCCCAAGTGGGCATTCTTTCATCTTGTAAAGTTTTATTTACAATTTCGCACAAGCGCATATAAATCAATCGAAATTGGTTTTAATTTAAAATTTACCAAATGCGAATAGGCGCCTTGAATGCAACAGTTTTAGTGCTGAAAAACAACTTATTTTTCTTCTGCTTTTTGTTAAATGAACCGCACCGTGATTTGAATTCTCATGTAGCACTTCCAAAATATAATGAAGTATTTTGGTAAGATTTTGGTTCCATCTCACCTAATATTTTGTTTAATATTATAAAGTAAAAAGTTGAAATCATTTTCAATGAAATCCCGATCGTCCTGGTGTTCAAAACATATGATTATTTTGCTGAATGGAAAACTTAGCAAGCACAGTGAGTCTCTGAAAATATCACTGTGCTCGAAGTTGTTCATCACTAGACGAACGAGCTATTGAAGAAGAAGCACCGTTGCTTCTGTCACACGCGTTGAATTTTTATTTTTAGAAGAACCCGAACCAATTTCGTTTTGAAATGTACGAATTAAAAACACTGCTGCCTCAATTTGACATAAAACTGCCTACTTGCATGTATGAATTAAAGAACGTGAGTCTATCGGCTAATGCTGGCGCAAGCGACAACGGCAACAACGGAGCACCTACGTCATCTGTGAACGTAAGTTTCTTGCAAAATGATTTCAAAGAAAAGCTACAAATTACAAATACCGAGCATTTCGAAAAATACCGATCAAAAAATTAAAGGACAATAGCAACGCCAAGTCACTCGCCGCTAATTCCGCCTCATCCCAATCCCGCTCAACATCATCAGCCAAAGCGGCCAGGCCCACGTGTGCACTTAATTTGGATATTTTGGGTTCGAAGATACAACAATTAATCAAGGTTAAATTACTAAGAATCATTTCTATATACACGCATATATATATAATATTATACTGCCGAAAAATACTAAAACCGTATTGAATAAATGAATAATATTGAATGCTTCTGTTTTGTACTGCGCACTAACAACGTTGTTGAGGTCCTTATTCCACTTAATGTCACACATATTGAGGGGCTCTCATCACATCTTCATTGTAAACTATCTGAGTGCACTAATGACCACAAACTTTCTGGTTTTTTTTTTCTCATTTCAGAGCTCAAACGATGAGTCGGCAATAGCTTTGCGTCAACAGAAGGTGTTGCAACAGCTTGAAGAGCTAAAAAAGCAAATGGCCGGCATTCGTTCAACGCTTGGACTCTGTGGAAAAACCATACAGCATACTAGTAATCAAAGAGGTCGCAATGGCGGACTTCGCGAGGTTTGTCCGAATTGCCAAAAAATTGATATTTTGTTTATAATTTGCTTTATCAATTATTTAGGAGCCATTGCATGATGTTGTCGTTAATGGACATCCCAACTTTATACCGTATGCTCTTTTGGCTTTAAAGAATGCCTGGCAAGATATTTTTACACTTGATATTAAAACGTTCACGCACTCTACAATGGCCGACATTGGTCCAGCGGCACGTGAATTCGAACAAAGTCTTAGCAAAATTATTGTAAACGAAACCAAACCCAAAATCAACATTACGCTTATTTGGAAGAACTGTAAGGAAAATGTACTAAACTAGCACCAAAATGTCTTAATACAAGTTTTATTTCTTAGGCGAACATACTGAAATGATTAGTTCCCCAACTATGTACGTGCCCATTTATGGCGAAGTGAATATCATACGCTACTTAGGTCGCGTGGGACCTACGGAATATCGTTACGAGGAATCGCCTTTATGCAATGAAATTGACGCAGTGCTGGACATTTGCTATCAATTGTTGCGTTGCACCACCCCCAAGAGCAAAGCGACAATGGTACGAGCGCTGCACAATCGCCTACAAAAGCAAAAATACTTCGGTGGCGAACATATCTCCATTGCTGATATTGGTGTCTATAGTTCGCTTATACGCATGCCATCGATAACGGATAAGGAACTAACGCCTGCACTTATCGAGTGGAGAAAACGGACAAAGCTAGTCACAAAAATCTAAGGTGTTTCTTAATTTTAATATGTCGGATATATAAAATTCAAAACTCTATTTATTATTGTTTTCAACGATCTAAAGGTATTTACAAAATTAGAACACATTACTATTTAGCTTTTATGGTCGAGGATGCTGCTGCGGCAGCACGTTGAATACGCCGGTCTACCACATTACGCAGTCGCCGGTTTGGTTTGTTTAGTTCGTTCTCGTCCATTGGCTCAATCACTTGACCCTTGCGTGTTATAACTGCCGGTCGTGTAATCATGCGGAAGGCCGTCTCTGGCACAACGTTACGTCCTATTGGCGCTCGTATGCTTGCTTCATAGTCCTGCAGTGAGGTGAAAGGGAACGGCACATCAGAAACTAAATGTTCGCGTAGCTGTTTGTTCGTATCTTCATTAATAAAGACGCCGTCTTTATTTTCATCACGTCGCTTCTCCTCCGGTGCCAATTTCAGTACCAAACGTTTGTTCTTTCTACCATCATCAACGATACCAGCACCAGCCCAGGAACCCCAGCCTGGCATAGACAACTGAATCTCAGCGTTCTTTAATTCAGAGTCTTTGGATTTATCTTTGTTAAAATCAGCTCTAATGTCATCATCCTCGAACGCTTCACTGATCATTAACTGCTGTTCAGCCGACTCATCGTAGTCTTCATCACCTAAGTCGGCTTCTTCTAAATTATCGCTAATGGTGTTAAAAACATTCAAGCTTTGTTTTAATTTGACCACTGCAAATTTATTGGGATCGATAGTTTCAGATGTTGGTTCGCCAGCAGTTTCATTGCTGCCTTTTGGTGCATTGGCCGATGTTGCGGTTGAAGTTCTAGGTTTTACTTCATTGTTATTTTCTTTTTCATAATTGAGTTCCTCATCAATGTCTGGTCGTTGTACTTCGCTTTTGAAGGATAAGTCTTTAAGATTTTTCAGCGCATCCCTTTCAGTTCTTTCCTTTTTCGTTTTTGCTGTTTTCTTTTTCAAGCGCTCTGATTTATCTGACAATTGCTTCAATTTCTTGTCTAGTTTATTGCGTATTTTATCTTCATGCTCATCGAAAATATCATCAATATTCTGTTCGGATTTCGTTTCAACTTCTTCCACGGTCCAACCATTTTCAATTACTTTTTTCTTAATGCTTTTACTAGTCTTTGACTTTGCCAATTTCTGTTTTTTTGCTGCGGGTTTTTCAACAACTTCCTCTGTATCACTTTCCAAAGACTCCTTTATTTCATTACGATATTCTTCTAATAGTTTATCATTTTCATTTCTCTCGGACCAGTATTTTCGCCAATTAGGGTCATTCTCTGTTGTTTCACTAACTTTATCATTTTGGTTAGCTTTTGTTTTTGTCCATGGATTAAAGGGATCATACTCTTGGTCTTGATCATTTAACTGTGCCGTTTCATCGTTCATGTCCACATCTTCCTCCTCAGTGTCATTATCTTTTTTCTCCGTAAGTTGTCTGCTCAAAGTCAATTGCTCTGCCAAATCCTTACGTACATCCTTATCGTATTTAGCGCGTACCTGCAAATTCTTGGCCCATACACCAGTATTTTTATGACGCAGACTAGCGCGCTCCTGAACGCGACTTTTCTCCAGTTCATTTAGCTTCTCAAGTGCCGCTTCAGGATTTGTTTTTTTTAGTATTTCAAACTCTTTCATCTGCTCCAGCATCTTTTGGCGCTTCATCAATTTGTGATACTTTTTCGATTTGATTTTATTTTGCATACGTGCTTTAGCAGATTTTTGCGATTCACGCATTTTCAAGTAAGCAAGTTCCTTCCGTCTGGCTATCATTTCTTCACGTGAAAGTTTCTTTTTCAGCGCGTTCTCTTCACGTTGTTCTAATTCTTGTTCATCATCTACATCACCGATACGTGCCTTTTTCAAAGCTTTTAGTTTTGACTCAGCCGCTTCCAAGTCCAGCGCTAGTTCTGATTTTAAAAGTGTGTTTAACGGGCGTGCATGTGCTGCCGTATTCACATAAACCGTTTCGGTTTGGAGTGGAAACACCTATTGACGCAAAACATGTTTTAATATATTTATACTTCTGAGTCTATGCCAACAACTTACCTGTGCGTCCGCTGACCTGTTCTTTGCGACAACTGCATCCCAACGTTCCAGTTTCTTCTTAACACCCTCATAGCCGATCTGACGTTTTATGCGATTCGCTACTGTTTTTTCAAGCGGCTTGTCCAATACCTTCTTACTGGTCTGCACGTTTCGCAACTGTTTGCCTGTTGCAACATGCTTTTTATTTGTTTTCAATATTTGCACAATATCATTTATGCCGACGGCATTGACGGCGCCACGTTCACTGGCCACCACCTCTGTTGCGCCCTTCACCAACCGAAATTCATCCTGCTGTGGTTGCGGCTCGCTCCGAGTCGACTTTCGTATATGTTGTATTTTGCCTAGACTGCTGATTGCCTGCAACAAGTTCTTGTGCGCTTTTGGATTGTACTGTTCTTCATCATCGCTCATTTTTATTAAATGTTTGTTTGATATCACACGCAATCAAAATAATTAAAAATTGAATAAATGAACAACACGCGGTCTTATGTTGCAACAAAGGAATGGGAAAACTGGTCAAAGAATCCACCGCGACATAAGACAATTCAATTTGTATTCAACAATTTGTTGTGCTTCTTCTTCTTCTTGCCGATTGGCACTCACAAAAAGATGCTTTTCGTTGACAGGGCTACCGGTAATTGAGAAAAACAAAAACAGGCACGTTATTTCAAATTAAGGGCTGTTCATAATACAACATTCTTGCGCAAATAATACAACACATGGAAATTAGAAATTTATATTTAAAATTCTGTTTGAAATGTTTAATTTCACAGGTAACAACATTTTCATTCTACAACGAAACAATAATAATTCTTAAATATAAGTGGCGCCTCTTCATCGGATATAAAATTGCGCTCTGGCTTATTAGAAGCAAATGGATTAATTGTTGGTGGCAATACAACGTTGAGACGACGATTCGATTCCTGCACAAAACGGCTCATATCCAACGGTGCTTCATATTTCGTATAGGATGTGACGACAACCGGGCATTTAAAGTGCGCTGCAGCTTGTATTGTCTCCGGCCAGGTGTCCTCTAGCGCGTAGCCCGTCGAGCGATACAAGCCAGCATTAAAGAAACAAACTGTAATTGAAATGTAAGTAGAACGTATAGTAAATGTTATATGCTTAGAACGTACCCAAATTGGGGCGCAAAAAATTGGTTGACTCGCAGTAGTTGTGATAGAGTTGGTTCTCGAAAAAATAGTTAACGGTACGTTGATCCCGCCGACAGGCATGGCAACATCTATGAAAATGTTTAATATAGAGAAGCTAGCTTTATCCTCATCGTTGTTAAATTTATGTCAATAATATATATACTTTGTTTTTTTAAGTTGTTCAAATGAAATATTACGCGGATTCAATTCTGGTCCAATAAATACAACATTTAGACGCTTTATGGCCGGCGTAATATGCAAGAAAAACAGCTCCCACTTGTGCAATAAATCAACTTCAAATTCCAATTCAGCGCCTATCAAATGTATAGTCAGCTCCGGAAACAGTTTCAAGCATTCACAAAGCTTCAATGAATACCAAGCGGTGAGTGGGCCGGTTGAGATTTGGCTGAGTGCTGCATACTCACACATATCCAACATATCTGTTAAAAATAAAAGTAGGTAATATTTGTTTTTGTGTTCAATAATTACTTACTAAACTCCAATTTGCTGAAGACTTGTTTTGTGTTGCAGCAATTTACTGGCAAATCTTGTAGCACTTTTGTCGGCAGGGACGGTTCAAGTCTGCCAAATTTCGCTTGAAATTGCACCAACTGCTTGAACAGTTGAAATGAGGCACACCAATATTTATGTGTGTTGTCAAAATGCGCTGGTTTTGCTGTACAAAATGCCGCCTGCATTCAGAATTAGTTAATTCTTCATTGTTTTATAAAGAAATAACTTATACCTGACCACAAAGTGCGCAATGCTTAAGTCGCGCAAAGCGATGCTCGCGGCACTTTATATCCATACATATGCGTGGAAAGAGTAAAACTTCTTGCTCTGCTGCAGATAATTGTCGATTCATGGCACTTTCTACTTTTCTGATGTTGACAATGCGAAAAGATCGAAATTGTTCAACGGTGAAATCACCACATTTATAAAAAATGTCCATACCTTACAAAAGACAAGTAGAAGTTATTAATAATAAATATTGCAACAATAATGAACAAAAAAAATGAAAACAAAAATAAATTAAGAGCTGCATTATCAACTTGATTGTGTTGTAGGTAAAACAGTGTTGGTGTAAGTAATGAACTACTTTCAATAAACTCAACACTGCCTTATTAATGCTCTGGCAATTGAAAGCATTATTAGGAAAACCGTTACCATTGACCCTTTCAGCAGCAAAAATCTCAATTATTTAAAAGTATATTAAAATTAAAGCCGCAATCGTAAATTGTTTGACTGCAGAGACAATTTGTAAATTTAATTTCAAGCATTATCACCGATAAGTGCCAATATTAACATTTACGCTCGAGTGACTTTGTGTCTTCGCGCTGTCTCGCTATCTGTCCAACTGCCTACTTGTCTGTCTACATGGCGCAATGCCAAAAACCCGTGTGACATCTGCAGCCGGACAGAATTGCTTATAGCAGCAGCCAATATCATTCATCTTCATCGGCGCGTGTTTTCTTTTCAAAAGATTTATAAGAATTCTTCATGTGTGAAACAAAATGTTCATGCTAATTATTTTCCAACATGCAAATAATTCTTATATTTTCAATTAACATGTGCTTAATCTTGTACTGATCATTTACCATTGCTTTCGGCCACTTGCTTGAGTGCATAGCACATTTGTCGGTGCGTCTTGTCGTTCTGCATGTGCTCCTTGGAACAATAGTATGAAAGACCGCAGCGCGTGCATGGCAACCACTGCGTCTGGCAAAGATCAGTTTTGCATAGCTGAATAAGCGAAAAGAGTATGTTTCAATCGTTTTGTTAGACAATTCCATTTACATACTTACATTACACAGCGATACCAAGAAATATTCCCGTGGCTTGTAAATATATTCGATATACTCAGCTTCGTCACCATCTTCTTCATCATCGGACGACACAATATCGCTTACCAGCGGTTGATTGAGTATCTTCGCTAGATTGTTGTACAATGTTGCCGTTGCTGGTATTTCATTGCCTGTGATTTTTAAAAACAAAGCTAAGTTTTGTTTTTCTGATTGTTTACATTTTTTAAAAACCTTTTTCGAGTATGGCATTTTCCATTTTTTTCTGCAATTGGCTTATAAAAGCGCTTTTGTCGTTCCCAGACTCAACTCGACTCATTAACTTCAAATCCTTTGGTCTGGTTTGCTCTTCCGTCACTAAAGTTTGTTGTTGATTTTGCTGTTTTTCGCGCTTGGCCAGAAACTTTTCACGTAATAGTTTTTGTATTAATTTTATAGCCTCACATGCCTCTGCCTTTGGCTCTAATTTTGCTTCATTAGCAGTATTGACCTTTGTTGTTGTTGTTGCGGCTGCGGCTGCGGCTGCATGCGCTTCATTATCATTATTGTTGTTATTATTTTGTGCGCGATTTGCTTTATTTTTCGGCCTATTACGTGTTCTTGGCTTATGCTTATTTTTTTCCGTTACACTCTGCATTACCAATGTATTCTTGTGCCTGCCCGGTGACTACTAAGACGACTGCACTGCACAATGTGCAATATCTGAATGTCGCCATGGTCTCGTTTGGTTACGTCGGCATTGTTTCAACATTGCATTTTAATTGGCCAATAGCCATCTAAAGCTTATTTAGTATGCGACTTGATGCTGCATTAATAGCGGCAGCAGCAGTCGTCGGCTATTCTACTACCAAAGTGTTAGACAGCGACAGCCGGTCGCAAGAATGTACGATTTGTTGTATCAAATAAAAAGAATATCAACAAAATCAACGATAGCAATGTACGTGCCATGGCAACTGTATTGTTGTTTAACGTTGCCGCTCGTTATATAGAATACATTATTTTAATTGTGTTTTTTCCTTGTGCCTTATTTTTAATGTAGCATAATGAGCGGTACAACACGCACCGGTCTGGTACCGACGCCAAAGCGGAGTCTGCGTATCTTAAAAAAAGTAAGTGAAACAAAATCAAAATATGTTAGAGACATTGAAATTAATCTAAAGCCATTTGCAGCGCAGGGGTGCAGATGATAAACGCATGCCATTGAAGTTCGAAGCGTTGCCGATGCCGCTGTCATTGCGACCGTTTGGTGGTCTCTACAATCCCTTTGCCAAGGGTTGCTCCGTTCTGTGCAATCATCCAGCGCCAACAGCTGTTAAGGATGTTATCAACCAATTCAAGAGTTCTTTGGCAAGTTTTGTTTTACATATTTATGAAAATTAGTTTTATTTATGTATTTTAGACAATTGAGGGTCGCAATGCGCAGATCGTTAAGGAACGTTTAGAAAGTGCACAACAGCAACAGCATGAAACGGATAATATACCGGAGGATTTGTTTCGTCGCTATACGGATACCGATTCGCGACCGCTGACACCGACGCCGACAGTTACAAGTGTGCATACGCGCACAAGTGCCGGCTCCTTTTTAAATCGTCGCTGCATAACGCCGGAATGGGGCAAGCATGAAATTATTAAACGTAAGAAAATCATTTTGGATTTGCGGCGCACACATTCGCAGGAGACGTTATACTGGAAACCGAGTTCAGATTTAACACAAAGTGGTCTGGAGGATGATAAAAAACCAAAAAGTGCTGGCGCCAATGAAGAGAAAAAACCGCGTCGTCAACGCTCGGATGAACAGCGTCCGAAATCTTCATTGGCTGTCACAGCTGGAAATCAACAGCAGGCAAACGAAGGCGAAGATGGCTATCAATCGGAGGTTAAGAAAACAACAACCATGTGCATAAATGAGCATGAATTAGATGATGAAGACGTGCGGCGTGGCAAGAAGCGTAAAAAATTGAAACCAGCGCCGGGTGCGTTATTTGCTGTCATATGTTTTTATATGTACAGGTGTAATTGTTAGTTTTTTTATATGCAGCTACAACAACATTCCACTTGAGTGAGGATCCTGAGACGCAAGTGGCTGCACTTGGACCAGACTCATTGAATCCAAGTACAAGGCCAAGTCTTATACCCAATTCGGTTAGCCTATTACCGAACAAGGACAAACGCGAAAGTGAGCCAGTGCTGTTGAAGGGCAGCTTTCTAACAGATGAGGCTTTTCAAGCGCTCAAAACCGAATTGGACATCGATGTCATTGAGAACACATTCGGCAGATATGTGAGTGTGTTTGTATCAAATAGTGATGTACTTAATTTGCTTTATTTCAGCTTAATCGCGCATTACGTGAGGCCATTAAATATATGCCACCTAAGCCGAAAATCAGTGCGGCAGCTAAGGTGACCGAAGAGCAGCAAGACATGTTTGGCTCGTCTAATGAATCGAAAATGCCACGTAAATTTTCCAAATCCGCAACACGTTTCGATGTGCCGCTCGATTTAGCATTGTTGGAAAGTAATGATAATCAACTTTTTTCTAAAATCGAAGTTTAATTCAATAAATTTAACAGCAATGACTCCTTGGGATTATCTCAGCAAGCACGTTTGGGTGTCACAGCAACGCAAACAACTTTATAAACGTGTTTTTGTCAAATATTTGAATAAGAGCGAAGAAGTTGATCCGGAGATGTTGGGCGTAAGATCTTCACTACCAAGTGCTGCCTTGGTTGGTTATGCTGAGCCGCCCGCTGATGAACAGTTGCCACTTACCGAGTACGTTGAGCGCACGATGAAATGGCAGAGTTTGGCCAAAGCGCTGGAAGATGTGCTGGAATTTCATGGCACCGAGCGAAATGTAAGCGAAGTGTTGCGTCTAATAGACTATGAAGTCACAAAGTCAAAGGAACTTTGTTTTCGTGCTTGGTGCGGCATTGTTTCGTTTGCAGAACGCTTAGCGTTGGTCGATCCTACTTGCACGGATTCTTGTGACGAGGTAAGTCCGTCTGGCTTGGTTAGTTGCCTTGCCGTTAAATTATTCATTTAATTTTATAGTTGGAAAAAGCAGATTTTACTAGCATGGAGCAACTGATTGATCAGTTCCAGGTGCCGGCACATTTGCGTGAAATATTCGATATAATAAGACGTACACATAATATAAAATATATGTAATTCAAGTAACTAATTTGAAAACTAAAAAAAATAACAGGCAAAAAATACAATAATTCAAAACTAATATTAAACTCAACCCTGCGTATTGTAAAATGAGATAGCAATAGTTTTTTGGTGAAATATTACTTCACGGTGCGCAGCACTGTCACAATCAAAAACAAGCGAAGAGGAAGAAATTCAGTTTTAATTTCAATTCTATAATGTCTAATGTCGCTACACAAGCAATGCAGACGTATGTTGCCGCAACCAACAGTGTCTGGCATTCTATTTGCGTCTCAATTGCTACCCACCCCCAGCAAACTTAATCAAATTACGGAAAAAGTCGCAAAATAAAATTAAAAAGCGACAAAATGGCTACTCTAGAGGATAAATTATTAGGAGAAAAACTAGAGTACTATTGCAGTAGCAGCGAGGGCGAGGATAATGACGAAGATGACGCCGGAAAGTCAACAAGCAAAGAAAGTAGAGGCCGTGGCGGCTTGACGGTTTGTAGTGATCCCGATGAGTGCCCGCCTGCACCCAGCGGAGGCTATCGACAGCAGACGTCCACTAATACAGGTCCGAAAGGAGTTGTGCAAGATTGGCAACGTTTCAAGCAATTGGAGGCAGAGAAACGCGAAGAGAGCGACCGTCAACGCATTGAATTGGCAAAAAAGTTGACAATGACCACGGCAACGGCAAAAGAGGATGAGGAAAGAAAAAAACAAGAAGAACTTGATGCAGAACTTGCTGAACTTATGAGCGAAGACTTTTTGCAAACATATCAAAAGCAACGTATGGCCGAGATGCTGCGTCAATGCGGTCATGTACAACAATTCGGCAAAGTAAAAAATCTTAACTCACACGATGAATTCCTTGAGTGTATCGAAAAGGAAAACAAACATACGACAATCATTATACACATCTACGACCGGGCTGTAACCGCTTGCGGTACACTCAATAAGTGCCTTGACACATTGGCTGCAGATTATCCGTCCATTAAGTTTGCTAAAATTTGTAGCTCAGTAGCCGGTATGAGTCGTGACTTTCGCACAAAAGGTTTGCCAGCGCTGCTTGTGTATAAGGCACAAGCAGTGATTGGGAATTTTGTGCGATTGACTGACGATCTGTCAGATGATTTCTTTGCTTCGGATGTGGAGAGTTTTCTGATCGAAAACGGTATCATGGTCGATAAGAATCTCTATCAGTAAACGGTGGATGATACGGTAGTTCAAAGGTGTTTTATACTTAAATTTTGTGTTCATAATGTGTTCATACGACATAAACATGGAATTTGTACGTGAAACCCACGAGTGGTATTATTCATGTCCTAGAAATATATTAATGCTTTTTGATAATAACAGTTGACATTTTGGAAACTGTGTACACCTAAGGAATATATATACATACATACATATGTAGTTAAACGCTATTTATAAATTACAATTTTCAAATCTTTTTATTAATAAGAAATGACTTCAATTAATGCTCTAAGATAATCAATCATCATTGAACAATCATCATCTATTAGATGATGAGTTGGATTATGAGTCAAGACAAAATGCATGAGTCACTTGGCGTCGCGTAATAACTTTGTAATTCAAGTATTTTTCTAAATGCATTTAAATCTATTTTTATTAAGTAAAGTTCACAAAGCGAATTTTATGCGTGGGCTCTAATTTCTGTCAAAAACACAATCTCAACCAGATTTTGAAATTCAATCTGTTTCAAGTTTTTCATATGAAGCATTTCTGTATTTTCAGTACTGAATATACGAAGAAACTTGGTATAAGTAACGTTAGACTATATTTGTATGCACCTTTAGGTCATTGTATCTGTCAATAGGTACATACAAATACTACCTTTTCACATAGATTTTTTTATTATAAAGTAAGTAATGCCTGGTGGCCATATACAAATGTTGACTCAATTCCTCCCGCGATTAAACACCTCTTGACCATTTCCCTACCCCTAATCTAAGATTTTTGATTAACAAATCCTACATTATATTGCTTCAAGTTTACGACCTTTAAAGAGTAAATACGGTAATACGATGTTGTGGGTAGAAGCAACAGACGAACTGTGTTTCATGCGCATGTGGCTATTTCAAAACGCCGTTTTTTTATGTTTTTTACTTAAAATTGTCTTCAAGTAATCTCTTCTTCCCGAATGTGTTCAAAAATTGTTCGTCACTTTTCCTTTTTTAAACGAATCTGTTGCTCTCCGCCGACTTAGAGAAGCTTCTTCTTACAACATTATATTGTCGAAAATAATCGTGTAGATACCCAAAACATAAGACAACACAATATCAAATTTATATATATTCTGGTATTTTATAAGTGCTCGATAAACGCATGCCGTTTTCGAATATTTTTGTTAGTCATTTAATCTATGTTTCAGTAAACACACTCTTAACTTGCATAATTTAAATATTAAAAAACTATTTTAACAAAACATAAACGTCTGGCACTGTTGGTTACGGATATGTTCGCACAGCATGCGCATCGACATAAGGTATTTCAGAGTGTTACTGCATAATTCCAGTTGGATCTCTTTATCACCACCTAATCAGCTGATCATAAACAATCAATACGTGGGATTTTTTCATGTGCACTAAATTAATAATTAGAGTGAGGAAAATTGATATTAAATGAGCTTAAAGTAATCACTAAATGGTCAGAAGAAAGTGCAACACAATAAATTGTGCGCTTGGGCGTGCACACCTAATGTAATTGTCACCGTCCATACGCACACAAGACTGTAACAAAATAGCATTCAATTAAATTCCCCCGCCTCCGCTCAACATACGTAAGTTTGTTTTTGTTTGTGTGTATATGTGTGCGTCACAGCAGACAGACGTTCAGGCAAGCAGGCAGACACACAAACGCAAAACGTAGTCGTCGTCTCTGGGTCATTTTCATCAACGCTACAAGATCACGACGAATTTTTTTTGGAGGACATTGGACGCTGTGCGTAGTTGCGGCAGACCCGCCTGCCACCACCCCTCACTATATAGTTATTGTAGCCAAAGTGTGTGTGCGAAGAACAAAAATAATAATTTGTGTAAGTAAAAGAAAAAAAAAAAAAAGAGCTGAAAAAAACAACACATGATTCATAATTAGCAAAGAAAATACATACGAATTGTGATGTCAGCTGGTCAATTTTCCACAGGCAATCAGAAAGTTAATGATGATCAAATTATTCAATCGATAATATGACAAACGTGAAGAAGAACGGTGTACATTTTTAAATGTGGTTTGCAGCAATTACATTATTGTTTTTGTCGCTGAAAGACACACCCACTGCAGTGCGGCAACAGCGATGGTTGCTTGGACATTTACAGTGGCAGCAGTGACGTATAACAACACCAACAACACGCCGTGCAATTTAACACACAGAACAACAACAAATTTTGAAAAGCAAGACAAAGTCTTACGCGCAAACACTTTGTACACAAAGATAGATAAATGGTTGGAGTCAATGTTATTTAATATAATGTACAACAATAACAACTGACGATAAACATAACGCCGCCAAGCCACGCAAATATAATTGTGATACGGCCACTAGCAGTAACATTATTAGGAACACCTGAAGCAGATTTTCTAGTAGCAGCAGATATTACTAACCGAGCCAAAATGAGTCGTAAAGAGCCGACGCCACCACCAAACACAGCAAGTGGCTTTAAGCCAATTGCCGTTACCGCCACCACTAGTAGCACCAGCGTGAATACATCAACTGTGGCCACAAGTGCCAAGATATCGACATCAACGCCTCAGAAACCTTTACATGAGTTATTAAACAGCAGCGTCGGTGTGTCAGTGGATGAGTTAGCCGCAGTTATGGCCTTTAATGATGACAGCTGCAATATGTCGATAAGTCCGGGCACAAGTTGTAGCAAACAGAGCAGCTCTAATACCACCAATATAACAAAATCCACAACGGGTTCCAACAGTCCGGTCGCAAAGCGACATCTTAGCTCCGCAAATATGTCACGTATTCGTCCACAATCAAGTTACTCGGCCCGTGTGCTTGTTTTCGATGATTCTGATCAGGAAACAGGTGTCAGCCATAGTGGCAATAGTGCCGCTGGCATTAAACTATGTAATACATCCGTCGGTGAAACGAAATCGTCCATTGGTCTGGAGCTGTTGGCTTCATCACCCGGTAAAGCCAATGATACAACACACTCATCGACACAGTCCTTGATACGCAATTTAAATTTGACGAAATCATCGTCTGGCGGTTTGTCCGGCAGTTCTAGCTCATTGCCGACGCGCGGTTATTCAGCGCTAATGCGCAAGATATCTCATCAACAGCACACGTATTCACTGCGTGCAGTTAGCACTGGTGAGCATCTTGTTGTACTCAAGTCGTGTATTTTATAACTTTTGAATTTGTTTGAAATCTTTTGCAGAATCGTCGAATTTGCTGCGCATGCGAAATTCCTCATTAGGCAAATCCGCGCCCTGCTTGATTGGCAACTATATACGTGAGCCAGCCGTCGCTGCGCCGGTGGCTATGCATACGTTGTGCCATTCGCCTTCAGCAACGAATGCTATGCAACATTGTACTGGCTCGTCGAATTCCAGTCCCGCTACGGCTGGTAATACAAGCAATCTCAATATCTCACGTTCGGGCAGTTGTGCTGGCATTGGCATAAATAAACATCATTTACATGGCGTTGTAATGCGCGGCACACCACGCAGCGGCACTTCAAGCGGCGTGGCACATCATCGACTCAGTCTGGTAACCGGCGGCATAAGCGGCGTTGGCAACTCACGCTCTCACTCACCGTATTCGGCTAGCCCTGCGGATAGTCCGCGCATTGATTCGCCTACGCCTATGCAATTTGCATTTGCGCCCATTAAACGCATTGCCACATGCCGGGGTGATGGCCGACGCTGGTCGGTCGCTTCGCTACCCTCTTCGGGTTATGGCACAACGCCTGGCAGTTCGAATCTCTCGGTAACACAAATATTATTATGTTGACGCCTTACGAAAACTTATTGTTTGTTTTAAATACATTTTACAGTCGCAATGTTCAAGTCAGGAGGGTCTCAATCAATTACCGAATATTTCTATTTCTACTAACGAAGAATTGCAAATGCTAACGCCACCGCTAGGGCCCGACGGTCAACCACTCAGCTATCCCGCCTGCTGCGCTGAGCACATGCATCAACATGCTGCGGCGCTCAAGCAGCACTGTTCCAAACACTGCGCAATGTTGTTGTCGAAGTCGTCGCATGTTACACATCGTGGCGGCCATGCGTCAATGGCATCACCACAAATTAAAGCTATTAGCGCTTGTGTTAACTGTTGTGCTAGCATTAATATAGTGTGCAGTGGTCATGGTGTCAATAGCACAGCTACAGGCACGCCCACACAAATGCATAATGTCTCTAATGTCAGTGCGCAGGCGTCAGGTGGTGTTGGTGGCCGTGTATCGCCATACTTTCGTCCACGTTCGCGTTCACTTTCAAGTCCATCGCGTTCGCCAATTGTTGACAACGAAATCGCTGTAATGAATACGCTTTACAAGGAACGCTTTCCAAAGGCCACACAACAAATGGAGGAACGTCTCAAGCATTTCATCAATGAGAACAAGAGTGCAGCATGCAATAGTTTCCGAGATTCGCAGCCAATTGTGCGGTAAGTAAACATGATAGTATTGTTTACAAAATGTCATATTCAACTATCTTATTGCCTAACGACAGATTCGTGCATCATCAAGTCTTGGAAATGGCGCGCGATTGTTTACACAAGTCGGAGGCAAAGCTAATTACATCGCAATATTTTTACGAGTTAAGCGAAAATCTTGAACGTTTGCTGCTCGAGACCAAAGAGAAGTCGCCCGAGGCAGCTGCTGAATTGACCGGTGTCATTAAAAAGCTACTCTTGATTATTTCACGACCGGCACGTTTACTGGAATGTCTCGAATTTGATCCAGAGGAGTTCTATCATTTATTGGAGGCTGCTGAAGGTCAGGCAAAAGCCTTACAAGGCATTAAGGCTGATATACCGCAGTACATTATACATAAGTTGGGCCTAAATCGTGATCCCATAGCTGAATTGCAGCAGGAATTGAAGGAAACGCAAGAAGCTTGCGAGGAAAGGGTCACCGTGGCGGAGCCAACAACTGGTAATAGTACGCCATGCGCTTTGTTGCTCAACTCACCATTGAGCTGTGTTGCAACGCAACTAAACAACATTGCCATTGCAAACACAGGCAGTCTATTGGAAACGCAACATCTTAGCGGCACCAGCACGCCGCAACCTTTGATGCCAATGCAGCCGCCACAGACACCGGTCGCTTGCGGTGATGGCGAACAAACGCCCTCATTTGCTGCCGCCCTTGGTGCTGCGGCAACAATGCGTATACCAACGCCAACCACGCTAGCTGCGACAGCACAGATTTCAATTGGGCCAAGTACGACGGGCGCACAAGCACTGCAACAGCCATTATCGTTTGAACAGGCCCAGCAACAGCAACAGCAGCAGCAGCAACAACAACAACAGAATCAACAGCCGTTGCCAAACGAACATGACTTCGATATTGTCAAATTGATCTCAAACGGCGCTTACGGCGCAGTCTATTTGGTAAAGCATAAGACGACACGTCAACGCTTTGCCATGAAGAAAATAAACAAAAACAATCTCATATTGCGCAATCAAGTGGAACAAGTTTTCGCTGAACGCGATATACTTTCCTTTGCCGATAATCCATTTGTCGTCAGCATGTACTGTTCCTTTGAGACAAAGAAACATCTCTGTCTAGTAATGGAATATGTTGAGGGCGGTGATTGTGGCACCTTGTTGAAAAACATTGGACCGCTACCGGCGGACATGTCGCGTTTTTATTTTGCAGAAACAGTATTAGCAGTTGAATACCTGCACAGCTATGGCATCGTGCATCGCGATCTTAAGCCTGATAATCTACTGATAACAGCGCTCGGTCACATTAAGCTGACTGACTTTGGTCTCTCAAAGATGGGTCTAATGTCATTAGCGACAAATTTATACGAGGGCTATATTGACTCAGAGACGCGTCAGTTTTCAGATAAGCAGGTAGGCAAATTATCATTTGCTTTGCTCTCACATGACTCGAAATAATCACTAATTGCATGCGTGTTGACATTGTTTTTATTGTAGGTATATGGTACACCGGAATATATTGCGCCAGAGGTGATATTACGTCAGGGCTATGGCAAACCAGTTGATTGGTGGTCAATGGGCATAATTCTTTATGAGTTTCTTGTTGGCTGTGTGCCGTTCTTTGGCGAAACGGCCGAGGAGCTCTTTGCGCATACTGTCAACGATGATATCGAATGGCCCGACGGCGAAGAGTGGTCGGTACAGCCCGAGGCAAAAGACATTATAACACAATTGTTGCAACAAAATCCACGCGATCGCCTTGGCACACAGACTGGCGCCTTGGAGGTTAAGGAGCATTTGTATTTTGATGGCATGGATTGGAATTCGTTGCTGCGTCAAAAAGCCGAATTTGTGCCACAATTATCGAATGACGACGATACCAGTTATTTTGATAGTAAGATTGCTTGTACTTTGCTTTGTATGTTTGGTCTCTAAAATAGTTACCCCTCTCTGCGGCGTAGCACGCATGGATCGTTACAATCATGATCTGGGCGGTGAGGACACTGATGACACTGACGATACGCCAGTCTTTGGTTCTTTCACCTCTTATACGCCGCAATATCGTAAGCAACATTACAGTTGGTCACGATCGCCGGCTGCGCCTAGTACAACAACAACAACGGCAAATTCCACAATTTCGGTTGTGACGAGCAGCGAGCATAACAGCAACATTGTGTCCAAGTCAAATGAAACTGATTCACTTTGCACTAATTTGAGTTCACTAAATCCGCAATTGCGCAAAATTGAGGTATGCTTTTTTTTTTGAAAAGTGTTTAATTTATGCATAAAAATATTTACAAAAAATTTGCTTTTACAGCAACTTTCAACAAGTTGCCTGAAGGTGCCGTCTACACCGGATGCCGATTATTTGCCCGAGTTGTTGCATAATGTCACCATTGGCAATGACGCCGAGCTGCGCATGTTAAAGCATTTCCTGCAGCAACCATCACCGCCACCTGTTGCCAACGATGCACAGTTGTTTGCGGTTAGTCAAAAACAACAACGACACAGCATGCCACCGAATACGACAACGATTATAACAACACCGGCAACGCCGCCCATGACAATGAACGTTGTGGCGCATGTTGATACTAAGGCAACGATGACGTCTGGCATGGACACGACAATGTGCGGTACGCGTAAATTATTGGAGTCACAGACGCTGGCGGCTTTTTCGCGCAATACGCCGGAATCTTCGCAAACGGATAGCGATGATTTGTCGCCACAGATTAATCGCAAGCGTAAGGGCGTCTGTGCACGTGATATATTGCCACGTTTTTCGATCTCAATCGAGGATGAAACGGCTAGTGGCGGTTCGTCGTCGACTGAGAATACACGCGAACAATCGCCGTTGGCATTACAGCATCAGCCGAAATCTGTGGATGGCTGCAGTAGCGGCGGTGCTTTAAGCAAACACCATCGTTCACGTTCGATTGTCAAATCAGCATCGGCATTGGGTTTGTCTTTAATGTCCACCGTGCTTGATAACAGTCAGCTGGCGCAGCAATTGTGTAATGCTGCCGCTGGCGTACAATCGCCCGGCGGCGGCAACGGTTCCAGTACAGCAAGTTCACGTGATACTTCACCTTGCCGTGAACTATCACCTTTGGTGACCAATTTGAAGCCACCGATTATTATACGACGTGGACCACGCGGCTTTGGCTTTACGGTGCATACAATTCGTGTCTACTATGGCGATACGGATTTTTATACAATGCACCATCTTGTTATGGCCGTTGACGAGGGCAGTCCAGCCTTCGAGGCTGGTCTGCGTCCCGCTGATCTTATAACACATGTCAATGGCGAGGCTGTGCAGGGTCTGTTTCATACACAAGTGTTGCAGCTGCTATTAAGCGGCGGTGAACATGTCACATTGCGCGCTACGCCACTTGAGCACACAAGCATACAGAGCGGCGGGCGTAAACGTGATTTAATGCAAAGTAAATTGGCCAAAAAAGGCGTCAATCGACAGAAGAAGCAAACAAAGAAGGAACACGACAAGAAACGCAAAACGTCGCTCTTTCGACGCATCAGCAGCAAACGCGCAAATGCCGAATTACAACAGGTTCGTATAAAATATTAACGCTTTTTCTTATTATTCAATATTTTGTATACATACAATTTTATAGTTTTCGGCCGGCACGAGCTCACCGACAACGCCCTCTGCTGTCTCTACGCGCAATCTCTCGCCGATGGACTCGTCTTATCATAGCAGCAGCTGTTGCCAGTCGGCAGCTAATTCATCACAGTCCACCTCGCCATCATCATCATCGCCGAATACGCCCACTGGCTCTGGTTCCGGTAGCGGCAGCAGCAGCGGTAATGGTCAAGCCGCCGCTTTAGCGATTTCAAATCCAACATCATTACCGCTACCGACACCATTGCTATTGCCGCATGTCGGCGCTGCTGTTGGCAACAGTGCCACATCCGTTGGCAATATACCAGGTAAGCACGATATTACGGGTGCAAACAAAACTAAGCCTTAACTTTAATATGCACAGTTTCGCCTACATCTACAGTGCCGCAATTGTATCAGCGTCCATCGACATTGCACGGTCTCAAGCATAAGTTGCATGCAGGCGGCACGAATACGATTTGTCCGACCAGCGGCGGCGGCGTTAAAGCACTGCATACAAGTGCTGCTGGCGCATTACCAAATCGACGTAAATCCGTCGGTCACATACCGCTGTCACCTTTGGCACGTACACCGTCACCTTCACCGCTGCCATCGTCACCGACACGTTCACCATCGCCATTGGCGTTTCCATTAGTTGGCCATCAACCGGGCGCCTCAAATACCACGCAATCCTATAGTCCCGGTGGCACATTGCCTGCTGTTCAAGCGGTTAATGCTGCCACTAAAAAGAGTGGTTTTGCACGCACAAAATCCGTAGAGCCGAGTTCGCCACTGCTGCGTCGTGCTTTATCACCGGATCGCTTACATCCACGCAGCGCAGAAACTAAAATTTCACCATTGTGCTGTTCACCACCTATCAAACAACCGCCGATTCAGCGTGTTGTTGGCGTAGGCGTTTGGCGTTCAACGGCCAATGCCGCGCCCTCAATGACAACGGGCGTGCAATTGCTGCCGCTTAGTAATGCGTCGTCCGTTGGCAATCAACCGTCATCGAATTACGTCGATAATGCAAACTCATGTGATAGTGAGTCAAAGTCGCAAACTGGCACAGCAGCTGAAACACAGTTAATGACTGGTAATCAGCAAGGAGCAGGCATGAGTTGCGAAGTGCTACCACGCATTGCCGAAGAGAAAGATTCACCGACTAGCACACAGGAGAGCAGCGTCTCGGAGGGTTTCATGCATACCATCGAGGAGAACGACGCGGAAATGTCTACGAACACATTATCGCCACGGTCAGCATACGACGATGAAACGTCGAGTCAGCTGGCCACAATTGCCAACGAGAATAAACCGTGTGCAATAAAAGAAGATGATTCGACTACAAAAACTAAACGCAACGACGCAGGTTGGCATATTCTATATAACTAGCTATTTATAAACGTTTAATATTAATGAATCATTATTATTTTAGAGCTAAAAACAACTGGATTCAAAAGCAGCAACAAAAGCGCAAATAAAAGCGGCAGCGGTGGTAAAGTCGTTACATCGATTAGTGGAACAACCACAGCAACAACTCCAAGTACTTCTGCCGTTAGACAAAAAAAGTAATATGCTTGGCTTATAGTAAACTTTAAATAAATTATATATATATAAAAAAAAAAAGAAACTCAGTTTGGGTTAAATGCGTCGCATTTGTGGTGACCATTAAAAGCAGCGTATATTTCATTGTCAATGTTATGAAACGCGAACGCATTTTTCTCATTTCAATTTTTGTGTTGATGTTTAAATTACAACTTTAAAGCGAATAGTAGTTTATTAAGTAATTAGTGGTTAATTTGTGTTTAAAAATATTGTACTAAAATAAAAAGAATGTATATGTATGTGTATCAAAGCAAAGTCAAGATTTTAGTAACTTTCGGCTAAATATTAAAATTATACAAAGAAAACGTTGTCTGCAGATGTGTCAACGGCTTTCTTGTTATTGTTTTGTTTTACAGTTCATTTAGCACAACAAAAACCTGTAAATACAATAACTTAAAGTTGAAAAGTTGTAAGTATCGGTAGTGTCAACCCACACTTGCAGCTTAAGGTTACAATCATAGTGCACGCTGAATACGAAGGCAATGATTAAAAGCTGATCTCGCTCGCTTTGTGTGCCATCCCATTTGCAACTCGTTTGATTGTTACTCGTTAGTTTAGTCGTGTGCAAAAAGTACGAAATTGTATTTGTTAGCTTAAAATATTTTTGTTGATAAAAAAAATGACTTGTTGTTAAAAGAAAAAAGTATGTAAACGTTATAAAGTTAAGTTTGCATATTTACAACAAAGTGACGCGTGTTGTTGTGTCTTTGAAAACGTTGTTGATCGTCATTCTCTCACCTACGGAGTGTTTTCTGTTCATTTTTTTTTGTTTTGTTTTTTATTCGTCGTGTTTGATCTGATATACAAAAAGAAAAGCTGAAATTATGAAGAGAGTAAAAAACCTAAATGTGCAAGATTGGATTTGTGTTAGTTGTGAAACTAGAAATTTTTAGCGTAAGGTAAGTCTTCTCCTATTTTTGACTTAATATTTGTAAGTTACAATTTTATTTATGTTTTTGACGGGCTTTTTTATTTTTAATGTTATTGCAAGAATTAATTCAAATAAAACAAAATAAAACAACACATTTTATTATTAGTTTCGTTCCCATCGAAAGTATTAAAGATACAGGGTATTTTGAATTCGTGCACGCTCGACTGAAGTTTTGTGTCGAGTATACTCGATTATACCGTCCTTAGTGTTTTTAGTAAAATAAATATTACATACTTTTAGGCAAATTTGAAGATATCGTGGAATTTTCTTTGTATACTGAATATGAAAACTTCATATTTGAATGATTTTATCATAATTGCTTAAGCTTTGTAGCCTATAACACTGCCACAATTTAGACAAATCTCATTGAACCTTAAACCAAAGATGCGAAACTTGTTGGCACTTGCTTATCGACAAAGCTTGCGCAAGCCTGCAATAAAAGAAAAAATGTAGACGCATACTGCTTGTGATTTAGCTCCCCATTATGTCTATAGGTTTACTTGTAATTAACTATTTCTTGTTGGTACGGATCAGACGTAACGCTATTTATAGCATCGAACGAAGCAACTGAAAAATAATAAAATCAAATAGAGTGAGAATGATAACTGAATGAAATAGTTTTTTCACATTAAAGATTTGCGGTTTATCAAAATCAATGAAATAACAAACTTTTCTTGTTATTTTGTTTTTTTGCAAGCATTTATTGATTAATCATTATACATACATACTTCGAAATCATGTAAAGTTTTACCAGGAAAAAACTTTAAGCTTTTTATCTTTGGCGTTAAAGTACAGAAATTAATTACAAGCAATTCACAAAATGGTTTATCTTAAATTAATAGAAAGAAGCAGAAAATACGACAAACAAAATTAACTGATATTTGGGTTGAGTGCGAGTAAGAATTCTGTATAAAAACATGACTGAATCTTGCAAAACTCAGCAGTAAATGAGCTTCTTTGGCTCGACTATTTTGTGTGAAACAAAAAGTGAAAACTGAACATTAACTAAAGTGTGCTGAAGAAACCAAAAACTTAAAAAATGATAGGTATGTTTAAAAAAAAAAAAAACTGCACTATATACAAAAAAGGAACTACAAAAGGATGTGCGAAAAACGTTTTATAATTGAATTTTCTTTAAATAGGCTTCCAATTAAGCACACATGCTGCGTCATGCTTACTATTAGTATTGTCATCGACAATGATCTGTGCCGGTGTCATTGTCGACGGTGTCGTGGTCAGTCCTGGTATTATGACAGCTGAAGGTGGCACAACTGATCCAGCTGATCTTGTTACCATGAATGCAACGTGTCAACAATATCCCAATTCGGGTTTTATCGGCAATCCAGGTAATTGCTCATCCTTCGGCTACTGCAGCGGTAATGTGCTTGTATCAGTTGGCACCTGTGGCAGCCAATATCGTTACAATATACAATCCGGAACATGCGTTTATCCCGAGAATGTTGAATGCATCAATTCTGCTGCGGCGACCTGTATATACAAAACAGATCCAACTTACGTTGTTGAATCCAATAGCTGTTCGGAATATGTTTGGTGTGACGGTGAAGGTGGCTCTCGAAGCGGTTTTAAATGCCCATCGAATCAGTATTTCACTCAAGATACGCAAGCTTGTACATATGCGAACACCTGTTCGTCAAACAACATTTGCCGTTTGGTACCGGACGGTGTCTTCGTTGGTGATCCGGATGATCCTTGTGGCAATTGGATACAATGTAAAGATGGTGTAATACACGCATCAAAATCATGTGGCACTGAAAAGTACTTCGACAAAGTAACTGGAACTTGTGGCAGCACAAATCTTTGTGGTACTTATCCCACGGATCCAACTAAATGCACAGCTGCGGGGTACATAGCAGATGGAGTAACTTGTTATGGTTACTATTATTGCGCAGATGCCACTGGTCCTGGCATATGGGGCAAATGTCCTTTTGGAACACATTTTAATGGAGATGAATGTGTTAGTCCTGTATCCTTTGATTGTAAATTTAATCGCTGTGGTAATTTGGACTTGCAATTTGTAGCAAACTCAGGATGCGCAACCTACGCATATTGCCAAAACCAACAAACTATTAATAACGACAACACTTGTCCAGACGGTGGATTATTTGACGAAATAAATCAATACTGTGTCAAATCTACTAATACAGAGGTATCAGAATACCCAATTTGCAAAACTTAAAAAATGTAATTCATAACAATAAAATATATAAATTTGCCAAAACACAAATACGTGCCTCTCATTTCTTCCTCTTATACAAACATACATGTATGTACATACATAAAACAGTTGGCAAACACCTTTAATATATAATTATTAATCAATGCAATCATTGAAACCTATTCTATTCAAAGTGTTTACTCATTGAAGTAGAGTAAGTTTTACATTGGAAAGTTGTACAAAAACTGTTTCAATGAATCGAGTTGCAGCTTGAAAAACATAATTCGCTTATACAAATTCTTTCGAAATGATCTTCCAACCGGTTTTAATTGAATCGTGACAACTTATTTGCTTTGATGACTGTTATTATAATTAATATCCTTTTTCTTATCTTATTGCTTTAGTATAAGGTGCATTATTTTTCTATATCCATGACGCTCTAAAGTTTTTGTTTGATTTTTGCATGCGTTACTTTTACATACAATAGTCAATAGCAAATTATTTTTGACAGTCACGTTTTCTTGTAACTTCAACTTCGTGAATTATTGCGAACAAAATCTTTGAAGATGCTTTAATATTTTTGTTATTATCTTAGAGACATGATAAACAATTATTTATGACAGCACATGATGGAAACATTATTGTTTTTTTTTGCTGCCTGTGATTATTAACAGTTGTACTGATTTATCGATGACATGCTCAATTTGCCTAACGGCTGCAGCGTAAAGAACAATAAGACCGAAAAAAAATCAATCGTACAAATCAACTTTTTGGAAAATGTTGACTGATACTGAAGATGACGGCATGTCATTTCTTGTAATTTACATACATTTCCAACTGCTATCTGTTGTATGGTATATAGAATGCATGATATCGACGATTGGCATGCCGAAAAACAGAGTGTTTTGTGATAACGCATTTTCTTCGCTTGTTTTTGCATATTCAAAATTGTAACATTTTTTTGTTTTTGAAAGATTACTTTCGCATATTTAAAGCGTCAAATTTCAAGCAAATACAGACAGTTACCTTTGAACATACAACAATCGACGACACGAAGCTGTTAAAAAAAGAAAAAGGATACTTCTTTTGTTTAAAGACAGGAAAAAAAGCCCACAATCTTAAATAATGAAACTTGGTGAGTTATTGAAAAACGAATTGTTGCAGTTTCTTATATTAAAGCAAAAATCTCACAGTATTAAGATTTGTTGCCTTTGGCGTTTTGTGCCTGTTTGCTGGCACCATAAATGCGGACACTCTGTCGGACTTGGAAAACTTTGAAAAATTAAGCGTGGCAGAGATGTGCAGCTACTTGCCAAAGGACACACACTTTTTGCGTCCGAATACGTGCAATAATTGGGTGAAATGCGGCGATGATGGCAATGAGCCCGAGGAGGGTATTTGCGCGGAGGGTTTGTACTATGATAAGGAGAGTGGTCGCTGTCAGAATGCCTTGACTGTGCAGTGTCCTTTTGCGCAAGCCGCAACTGTGGAGAATCGTTGTGCTGAGGAGAAGAATGGCGTATTTTTGGCTGATTTGAAAGATTGTAATGCTTATGTGCTCTGCGATAACCAGAAGGAGTTGCATGGTTTTTGTCCACAGGGACTTGTCTTCAGTGGCATTACTGGGGCTTGTGTCTACAAAAGTCAATATGAATGTCCATTGGCACAGGATAAGTCAACAACGCCCTTCTGTCGTTCATTACAATCATCGACAAGCATTGCCGATGATCAGGATTGCACAAAGTATTATACATGTGAGAAAGGCGCCTTGGTTACAGAATACTGTGATGCCAATATGGCCTATGATCATGTTGCTGGCAAATGTGTTTCAATAGATGATGTTACTTGTTTCGCCACAGCGGCATTACCCGAGCCGGAGAGTACATTCTGTTTGAATGCAACAAGCGGCACACCGATTGTGGGTTATTTCCGCGATGAGGAATCCTGTAGAAAATACTATGTTTGTGCTGAGACCAACAATGGCAAACATGATATAGAACCGAAACATTTGGAATGCGCTAATGGTCAATACTTTGATGTTGAAAAGTTTTCGTGTCGCGATCGTTTGAATGTCAAATGTAATTTGGATCGTTGCGCTGACGTTCAACTGACTTTTGTCAATGTGGCAAACGATTGTACAAAATATGGCCGCTGCAAGGAAGGCGTCACCGTCAATATCAGTCAATGTCCTAACGATCACTATTTCGATGAGCGCAAACAAGTTTGCACGCCACAGCGCGTCAGCTATGCGGCCTGCTCTGCTTAGAAGGAACTTTATCAAATGGTAATGTCTTAACAACAAAACAAAACTCTACAAACAAAAACAGAAAAAACAAAAAAACAATTGCAATTTAAATTTCTTTTAACATAAAACGCATTAAAATAAATATTCTATACATTTAAAAAAAAAAAATGTTTTTTTTACGAAAAATAACTATTTGATACTCCTATGTTCTGCAGAATTGAGCAGTACATACGTTATATATTGTACGATTTTGGTATTGAAGCTTAATACTAGACTGCTGCATGTGCTGTTAGATAGCATATGTCACATGTAACAATTGATGCTTTAAAACGCTTAAAATTTTTGGCTTAATTTTTGTCTTTATTTAGAATTTATATCTAACATTAACAACGCGTTTCTTCAATGAAAAAGTGCTGTATTAGAGTGGAATTGAGTTTCATCAAGCTTTGTATTGTTGTATTTTGATAGGTAACGTTGACGTTGCCAAAATTATCAAACCGCTATCTGATTGGCGTTAACAAGTGACAATTTTGAACATTAATTATAATCAATCAGTGTGCGTTCCTCAAAGGTTTATGACTTTTATAGTCAAACTACGTTGAAAAAATTTACGACAAGTGGTTTTGTTTACTGTCTTGTCGCATTCAATAGCTCAATGGCAATCAATTAATTTTAAATTATAGATTAAGGCAACTTATTATCTATAATGTGTCATTAATTGTTGAGGCATTGAATTTATAGGGTTTTATAAAAAGATTTTTCGTTATTATTTTGGATTTTTTTTGTTTTTGTTCAGAATATGAGTCAATTCGAGTGCAAGTTGTGTGCGCGATTAGCTCAAGTAGCTTGTCATGGCTACGGAAGCCAACAATTTACTACTACTAAGTATAATGACTTATGATAAAAAGTTGAGACATTTGTTTTGGGCGCCATTTTACGTTACCCTTCAACGGCAAAACAAAATGTATGCGAATTTTATTAATTTTTATTTATCGCAGAACAAAATAAATAAACAACTTAAGAATTTGTGTTGGTATAAGTGAGAAAAGACTGTTAAACGTTGAATTATCTTATCTTAGGCAGAGACATCTTTAATTAAAAATAAATAAGAAGATCAAAAATCAAATTGTGCGTATTATCAATTCATGGAAATCTCCAAAAAAGCATACAATGATTAAAACTGTAAAGATCTGTTTAAAGCGCAAAATGTGGAAAACACTTTACAACGATCTTCGAGAGAGAAAGAGAAAAGAAATAAATAATAGAATAGAAATAGAAGTGGTTTCCAAAGCATGGAAGCATTTGAAGGCATTCACGTGACTGTACTGAGCGTAGCATCGGCGTCATTACTGCTGCTGCTGCTGTCGCTATACGTTGCTGTTGCTGTTGTTGAGTCTTCGGTATTGATTGCAACAGATGATGTACTTGCCGATGTTAGCGCACAGGCGGGATAATCAATTATTTGAGTTGTGCAGCGTTGATTCAATTCATCGAAATATTCGCCACTCGGACAACTGCCGACGCCAATTGTGACACCATTTTGGCATATAGTATAGCCCGTGCAATCATCATCCGATTCATTTGCCAGCTGTATGCCAGTCATGCCAAGTCCAGCACAACGATCGTATTTACAATAGATTTGTGTGCGCGTAATGCATGCGCCGCCATTGCTTGGATCAAAGAAACGCTCATTGCTGCACACGCCATGTTCGAGTATATATTCACCGTTAATTGTATCAGTTGGCTTACAGTAATAATAACCATTGCAGGTTTCGTTATCGGCTATGAACATGCCCGCCTCTCTGCAAACGCCTGGCTCAGCGATTATTGGCGCCTCAGTGCTTGAGTCCGTGCATACAACATTTTGCGGATAATCACAATCGCCTTTCAATGCATTGTAATAGAATGTGCCCGGACATTGGCCATTAATAATAACGCCCTTCCAGCACATTGACCAGCCATTGCAATTTGTTGTGTTCTTTATGAAAACGCCGTCGGGCAAAATATTACAAATGCTATCCGGATTCGTTTTCGTTGCGCACGGAAAATTTCTTATGCAATCCTCTGTGCGTGGATTATAATTCATGCCAGTTGAACATTCGCCACGTGCGCCGGAGCCTTCTCTGCAGTAATAATAACCATTGCACGAGTACGGATCTGGCACAAAGCCATCGGTGCCCAGCGTTGTGGCACAGGGATCGCTTGAGATGCATGTTGTGCTATTGGCGAGCACACAAGTCTCGCTTTCACGTTCGTAGAAAAGTTCATCGGCACAGGTGCCACTCACGGGTTGCTCGTCAATGCATTGAATCCAAGCATTACAGGCACGCGGATCCTTTACCTTAGTGCCGTTCACAACCAATGTGCATAACTGATTCGGGTCAAAGGTCGCTTGCGCACAGCACAACTTTGCGATTGCCAGACAGAGCAGCATGCGCAGACCAACTGAGTTGAAGCGCTGTTGTTGTTGATGTGCTATATAAGGCAGAAAAGCACGCATATTAATACTTGTCTTTTTTTAAACTTTGTTAAATATTTTTATACACCAAATTTAATTATTTTACGTACACATTTTCATGAAGTAGTTTATTTTTTTTGTTTATAAAAATTTGTTGTAACAACGAAAACGTTTGCGACGAAACTAAACCGACACTGAAATTGTGCTCTTTAAATATTAACACAAAGCCAAAATAACATTTTGCGAAATAGTTTCGATGTCATAAAACATTTTGGTTCCAATCTCTATAAATTTATTTACTTCTTCATCGACACGACGACGACGATAGCGACCAGCGTTGTGGTGAAGTCAGTGCTCAATAGTGTCATACTTCGTTTTTGGGCATTCAGTTGGCAAATAAATTAGGAAATTACGCGAGCTCGAAAAATGCCGTCAGAAATTAAATTGGCTTTGCTCGGATTCGACTCATCGAACATTATCGAACGTTTTTTGAAGTCTATTTGACATTTGATAAAGTTTTGCTCATTAAAAAAAAAAGAATAGAAAAAACGACTTGATAAGATCGCACGAGCATTTTGTGGGAGTTTATAATTTAAAATAAAACCTTTGATAACGTATTATTTTCATATAAACAGACCATCTATTTGATCAAAGTATTTTGGTTTTAACCAATAGTCTTTCAGATACGATAAGCATTATTCACATAGAGTAAAATACAACAGATAATGAACACTCAAAAACGAGTAAAATCATAAATTGCTAACCAAAACAAAAGGGAACACTTTCAGCTTAATTTCCTCAAGGTTGTATTTCCTTTGGGTTGCTCGATTAATTGAGATACAAAGAGGAATAACGAAAACTACAACACATTTAAGCACAATAGGTAACTTATCCGTCAGAATATTTAATAATAACATAATAATAATAATGTGTGTAATGTTGATTATAGGGGTACTTTTATAATTTCGATATTTTTCATTCCTATTCAAGACGTATTGAAGTGTGGAAATTTTGTCTGATATATTCGATAGCATAACTTTAACAACCTCTACCTCAGATAGAAAGTCTAAAAGTGCTTTTATTGCTCATACGGTACAACAAATAGAAACCCAATGACTGAGATAATTGTCTAAAAGAGACTTGACATCATACATAATAGATTTTCATGACGAAAAACGTTTTACGTCTTATGCTATTATTAGTAATAGAGCTCTAGTTATGACCAATAAATCAGTGTCAATAAACATGACATTGCACTTTGGAATTGAGTACATATTGGTATAGGCGAATATAAATTTACGAGGGCTGTTTTATTGGTACCTCTTTTTATTAATTTTGTGAATGAGAAAAAAAATGGATTAATATAATTTGGACGTATAATTTTGGCAACCATACCCTCTGCTATATTAAAAGTTTTTATGTTGAGTACAGGAAGTTTGTCCCTTCACATTTGTGTATTCAAAGATTGTTGACTCTTGATTTCTGTAACTGGAAATCGTATTTTAACAATGATTAGCTTCTTTGAAAGCTTCTATTTGTTGAATCAGATAATTACAGATAACTGGACATTGAATTTCAATATCAATTAATCACACTTGAAATTAATGGATGGACGCCTATTCTAAAATCTCAAGTGGCATTGCTGACCGTAAGTAATATAATCAAATCTTTATTTGAGATTATGCGAGACTATATAAAGTGGGCTACTGTGGCCATAAAATTCATTCGATAAATTTTTGTGCTAAACGGTCATAAATATTATTAACAAAAAACTGTGCGAAAAACAACAATGAAAGGTGTGTTTGGTGAAAAAACAAAGGAACTAAATAAATGTGTTTAAGGCAAAGCGTATAAAATAGACAAAGTGGAATGCAAATTCTTAGGCATTTTTATTGATTCCCTACAGTCCAAAATTCTAAGCATTTTACGTAAAGTTCAAGAAGTATACTTGTATAAAATACTTGGGACTGTTTAGAAAGAATGAAACTGTCTCGGAACATGATTCCTACGTTGTACGTTTAATTAGTTTTGTTTCATGTTCGATTTCGATTTTCGAAAACACTTCGAAACAAACAGAAAAATGTAGGAATATTATACTATCAGTGAAATTTGTAAAACGAAATGTTTTTGAAACATCTTATTAGGTAACTGTTTTGTGACCTGTGTCTTGCTTTTGGCAATTGGCAGCGCTTTGGGGGCTGATGTACTTGAAGGTGACTACAATGTGACCGAATATTGTACGGTTTTACAGTCCGGTAGCTTTTTGGTGAGCCTCGAGTCCTGTTCCAATTATTATAAATGCACAAGCAGCGGACCTGTGCTGCAAACATGTCCTAGCGGTCAAAACTTTAATAAGGCAACACAAAGTTGTGTTAGTGCAGCGCAATCTGATTGTACCACGGGAGTGGCTAATCCCTGTCTGGGTAAAACAGATGGCACTTTTGTAGCCAATGGCACTGCTTGTGGCGCTTGGGCCCGTTGTAAAAATGAAGAAATTGAGTACACTGGTTATTGTGCGAATGGACAGATATTTTCCAATAACCAATGCATTTATGGAACTTGCAGCAACACTAACGGTATATCTGCACCTACTAATCCATGTGACGTTGTTCCTCCTCTTGTATATTTTGGCACGACAACGAACTGTAGCGATTGGGTGAGATGTAATGCAAAGGGTGTAGCTTCGTATGGTTCTTGCGCAGCTCCAGAGGTAAGAAAAATTGTTGTTGAATATTTTCCACGTTAATTTATTCATTTATTAAGGCATATTTCGATGCGTCAACCGGGTACTGCGGTTATAAAGGGGATACAACTTGCAGTCGAGTACCTGTTACTTCTACAGAAGATACTTCGGATCCTAATAATGAGGAAAACACTAAGGATCCTGTCTCTAGTAAAGAAACTGACTCTAGTAAAGAAACTGACTCTAGTAAAGAAACTGACTCTAGTAAAGAAACTGACTCTGGTAAAGAAACTGACGGTACACAAAAGTAAATTTTTCGCCAACGTCAAATTTGTTGTAATCAAAAATGAAGTAATTCAATTAAAATGTTTTTTTATGGTTTTATGGGTAATTAATAAAAACAATGAGCAAATATAAATTAATGATTTTTATGTTTTTAACTTCGTAACAGCAAACAGTGTGCAATACTCATGAACAAGTGAACAACAAAAATGAAAATTTTTGTTAGAAATATCATACAATATATAAAACTTGATATGAAAAAATGTCAATAATAATTTCAAACTTTAGTGAGAAAAATTATCTCTTGTTAAATGTGAAAGTGATTTGTGTAACAATCGCAATATGTGAGATATCGCCATATCGCACATACGGCGGTCTACCATTACTTTCAAAATCAAGAACCAACAAAGATAAGGTGTAACGTAAGCCTGAGAAATATAGAGCGACAAACTTTTTAACTGTTCTAAAAAAAAAAACACATTTTTATATAAGAATTGCGCTTTTTTGTTATATTTATATTTGATATTCGTTTGAAAATTCTTATATATTTTATTGGTATTATTTCTTTATGTTGCATTTAACATTCTGTGCTGAATCACAATAGCCCAATTGTTGATCCCAATACAAGCCCGACGGGCAGGCTGTGTGCACCGGCAGGCCAGCAATGCAAATAAAATACTTGGCACAATTCTCCGGATCGGGCAGATAGCTTCGTCGTTCGGCCGGGCACTTGACTGACAGAGTCGGCGTGCGTGCCGTGCTTGTTGGCACAGGAGGCATCACAGTGACAGAGTTTGGTTTTATTGGACGCGTTGGTAATGGTGGCGCTGTAGCGGCAAATGCTGTTGGTATTGTTGGGTTTAGCTCATTGACCACAGTGCTGCTGTTGTTGTTGAGAAGTGTCACTTCACTACCATTAATGATATAACAAACGGTTATGGGTTTTGAGGATTGATCATCGGTCATTGTTGTTGTAATTGGCAGTGTTGACGTTGTTGGTGAAACAACTGTTTGCTTTATTGCATTCTCAGTGATTCCTTGTTGAAAACTTGGCGTCACATTGTTGTAGCATATTGCATACTCACTCAGCTGACATTCGGTGTGTTTGTAATGCCAAAATGTGCCGCGACCGCAACGATGTTGATGCAAATGCCCATAAGCGCAAATATAGTAACGTTGACAGTTCGTCGGATGTGGCAGAAAGTATGCGCCCAAATGACGACATTCAATATTATCGGGATCGTATTTTGCCATTGGATCAGTTGGTTGGCCGTTCATTATATCGACGGCCATAAAAACGGGTCGTGGTCGATGGTACCACCAATCAGTGCCATCTGTTGCATTCGTATTGCCATCGGTCTTCATATTGACTAACGTTGAAGTCGCATTTACATCGATCGCTTTGCATTTAGCTTCTTCGGGCGTTGTGCAAACTTTCTTCTCTGCATCAAAATGCTGACCAGCGTCGCAAAAGCGTAAAAACGGCACAGCAGCACAGCTGAAATATGTTTGACAATCGTATGGATTGGGCATGTCGGTGCCAATTTCAATATTCAAGCACACCTGTTGTTGTTATTGTTGTACATTATTTGCTGCTCAATGTTGCATGCTGCTTACCTGCGTTGCATCCGCGATAGTCGTGCGCGTTGCTGCCGCCCATGATTGACTAAGTGCCGACAAAACAATTGCCAAATGGCAAAAAATCATAATGAATTCTGTCTAACTTTTGTATTCCGTTTATTGAAAAGGTTGTCTTCGAAATGGTCGCCAAAAGACATCGTGTGGCATTTATATGCCAGAGCTGGCGTGTGGGTGTGGCTGGCATTCAATGCTTTTTTGCGTACTTTAATTGAAACATGAAAACTTGTGTTTTTGTTTTTCAAAGCGTAAAACTTATTTCCTTATCTCCATCGAAATTGCGTTTTTTTATTTATTTTTTTTATCTTAAAATGTACGAAAAGAAGTTAAGCAAACGCAATTCCCAAAGATTTAAATATTTCTTAATGAGTATAATTTTATTAGTATTAAAACAAAATACTTTCATTTATTGGTTTTTGATATTTTCCATATTCATAATGATTACATGTACAATATTACAAGTTAAAAAAAAAAAACATTAAAATGAGAGAAAAGATATGAAAAAGTTCACGTAATGATAAAGAACTCTTTTTTTTTATAATTACAGTAAAACCTTGCGAAAGTTAACCGAACCGTTCCAAGGGACATTCACTTTTTTATTAACTTTTCTGAATCTTAACAAGCAACTTATTTTTAAAATGTATATTCTATTAATAATTTTAATCAAATTTGACAATTTTTAACTTTTGTGAGGTTTGAATATATTTGTTTGTGTTAGTTTTCACAGGATAAGTAATTCTGTGAATTCACAATTATTTTATATTGAATTGCTGCAAGCACATATATACTTCCTGAGACATTTGCCATTGCAGTACAAAAGATTATATTTTCGTAAAGGCGGTATTAAAGTTTTTGAATGACCAAAACTACGAATACATGAACACTATACCCATAACATTTGTTTTGGTCATTTCCCACTACTCTCAAACAAAGCAAAATACACATTGCCGGCAGGTGACACTAAAAATACACAATACTTAAAAATTTAGTTTTGATGCACGCGACGTAAGAATTGCTTGTACCATGCGGTACTACACCGCAGACAAAGATAATTTTTATATACAAATATAAAGGAAGTGTTTTTTAAAGGGGTCAATTTATTGAAAAATTTTTAAAACTAAAATAATAATTCATTTATATCAACAAAATCTACGAATGATTTTTTTTGCCGTGCTTGAATGCATTAGCAATGACGACACTTGTTGCTCTTATTGTTCTAATTTCAGACAATGCCAAATTTAAGAATGTTACAGATGTATAAGGCAACAAGTAAATCATCACTATCGCTTATCTAATCTTAACTCGTTGTAAAGTAATTTAAAGTGCTATCGCTTTGATAAATATCTAATTATTTGGTTAAAACTTGGTATCGCAGCTAAGGTTTTAATCAACCATACCAGTGCCAGACAGTGCATTAGAATCGTTGTTAGAAGCGCAGAGAGGACAGTTGCCATTAAAGTTTTAATTATTTTATACCAACGAAGGATGCGTTACTTAATATTTTTCTGTCTTTGCGTGCTGCTTTTCGCTCAAACATTATACGCAAATGTAGTTTTGATACCAAAGCCTGAAGAACTCACAACCATACAAGAGTCTCAATCAGAGGGAACGAGCGTCTGGCAACGCATATCAAAACAAATAAAAGATTTCAAGTTGAAGTATCTACAAATCGTTAACGAGAAGGAAGATCAAGCGACGATTGAACGTCGTCGGACACTTTGGCGACAAATGGTGGACTCGAGAATTTTGTGATTCAGTGATGCCATTGTTGAACATTAGATAAGCCCATGTTACCCAAGGTCACATAACACATACAACAGTTTAGCGTTCGAGCCTCTTCATTCCTTGTCAAAATCTAACTGTCGTATGTATATTGAGTAATCGTATGTAACATAGGATTACTTAATGCTAGCTTAAGCTATGTTTGCATTAATACATTTAATGAATATAATTGACATTTGTACAATATTTATGTGCTTATTAAATGAATAAAAATCAATGTTGTTTAAAGTGGTTCTACAACTGCGGCTTGTTCTTCATAATTTATTTATTTATTGTATTATTTTGCGTTCGTTTCAATTTTGATGCAAATTAATTTGCATTTATTGTCATTTCCATTTCATGCTTGCTGGCCAGCGGCTTGTGAGTCACAGCATTGCTGAAAACGACCGTTGGTCGGTCTTACCTCAAACCGGTCTTACCATTTTGTTCTCTAATTGTATCCCCATGGGAACGCGCAAGTGAGCGAGTGAAACGGCAAGACTGAGCGCGTTAAAGTTGCGCAAAAAAGTTTGTTCAAAACGCGCGTCGCATTTTTTTGTTTTGTTTTGTAGTGTTTCTTTGAATATTGTATTTTGTGGTTTTCAGGGTCTTGAGCAGCCTTTCCACATCTTAACACACACACAAGTTCAAGGCGTTGGTCGCTTTGGTTGGTGGTGGTTTATTTGTTGGCTTGATGACATCACTTGAAAGGTTTGAATGGTTTTAAAACAGCAAAACCGTGGATTGACGAGCTCCTGTTTTGATTATTTGCATAAAGGCATATGTTTTTTTTAAGCTTAATCCAAGAGAAACTACAAGTAAAAGTAGAAGTAGTGCGTAAGCGTGAACTAAAAGTATTTAAAGACCGTTTGACTAAAATTATGATCCTTTGGTGATGATCACAATTACTCTTGTTTAATTTGATCCCGCAGTACTTCAAGAAAGTTCTTCCAAACTTAATTTGTTAATTTTATTTAATTTATTTATAATTGTGCATTTATGTACATACATCCGTCCTTTTCCTCCCTTACGAGTCTTATCAGAATAATCCTTTGTTTCTCTTTTTTAAGCAAAATGTGACAAAACCAAAAACAATTTCTTCAAAAACTTTATAAAAAATTTATATTGTCTGGTTGTCTGATTTCTTACATATTCTATATTTATTTTATATATTTCTATATTTTATATAATATTGTAATAACTTTAAGTAATTTATAGCAGTACATTGTTATTAATAAACAAACAAACAAACAAATCCGTTAACTCTTTATGCCGTATTGTTACACAAATAATGCTCTTTTAAATAACAAATATGCCTCTTAAATTTCATAAAGCAGCTAATAAGATAAAAACAAAAACAACTCGAGCACAACTCGAGCCAGAGAGCGCAGACAAAAG